>JAJMJH010000018.1:0-148287 GCA_030568935.1 Starmerella lactis-condensi
ATTAGGTGCATATCTCAGGTGGGAGTTTGTGACTCTTGTTGCTATTCTCCTACATATTGTAGCAGTAATATAATACTTAGTTACATCATGAAACTGTGATGAAATGCAAAGCTGTAAATGTGGTAATATTATTTATCAGAGATTATTGAATATTAAGAAGATTGCTTTTAGCGGAACCTTTTTGTATATAAATTACTACCTATGTCTTTTGTGTAATGTCCACCGGTAGATTTTGTATTAGATAAGTATAAAATGTGAAAATCTCTTCTTTGTTATGGGGTTTACTAGGGGTAAGGCCTATATAACATCGTTTTCCTATTTAGGTTATATGTTCAATCATTTACATTTACACACATAGTTATATAACACCTCAGATCAAGTAAAAAAGGGGAACGAACAATGTAGAGAAATATTCAAAATGAAATACGTATCTCGTATTTGTATGCAAATATATACATGTTTATTTCTTATTAGATGCATCAACAGCCATCTTATCGGCCATTTCGTTGCCGATATTGCCAGCATGGCCAGGAACATAGTTGAACTTAACATTCAATCCGTTACCAAGATTATCCTTACGCAAGTCTAAAATGTCTTGAATCAAGTCTCTGTTCTTAACTGGTTCATTTTTAGCAGTTTTCCAGCCGTTCTGCTGCCATTTAGGTGCATAGTCCTGGATACACTTAATGGCATACTGGGAGTCAGTGTTAATGACATAATCCTTATCGCGGGAGCCATCCTTGACCTGGGTTAGGGCATGTTTAATGGCGGAAAGTTCGGCGCGATTGTTAGTATTCTCGCCGTTGTTGAGTTTACTGGAATAATTGTTTTTGTGGTTATTATCCCAGTAAACAGCCCAGCCGGCTTTTGTGCCTTTTCTACCATTATTCAAACAGCTGCCGTCAGTATAGATGTTGGTGGTAGTTCGTTCTTTGGGGGCAGTATTAGATCTCGTTTTTTGAGACTGTGAATAGGATCCGGAGGAGCCAGAGGAGCTAGAGGAGCCAGAGGAGCCAGAGTACGGACGGGAGTACGAAGGAGTGGAATTGTTATACCGGGGAGTACTTCTTTGACCGAAATCCATAGGTAGAGCAGTAGGTATGAAAGAAATGGGTTCAGAACTTGGCGTCGGTACTTTACCGTAAGTGTAGTCATACGCTTGCTCCTTGGTGCTGAACTTCTTGAATTGTGCACCTTTATATTGGTTTACCTGCTCACGGCATTTGTCCCAATCAGAATAGATACCAGGATTCCTGCCATTCTTTACAGCGTAGTATTTACCCATTATGTAGAGGAAGAAAAAAAAAAAGAAGATTAAGTGTTAGTAGAACTTGGAAGCCACTGAATCAGTGACAAATCAGGCTGCAAGATGGTCGACTATAAACTTGAGATCATGTGATATTGTCACCGTAAGCAACGTGATACCAAGCATGTTCCACAATTTTGAAAGTACATATGGTATCTATACGAATACGGCGTTTCATGATTTCTTGATTTGTGTAGTTACTTGATTAGATGACAGATAAATATATATATATATTTTTTTTGGAAATTGATGGGGTTTGTACGTTCGCATTGTAGATAGAACATGTGCATTGCACTGTAGTGTATAAAGAGTATATTTGGCGTATTTAGCTGACACATATGTATATAAATAGATATTAAGAAATACCATATTAGTCATATAGATTTTCAGGGTTAGGTGAATGATAATGTCGTTTTCCTATTAGGGCAACAAGCTCTAATGTGTACACACATTCTTACATAACATTTCAGATCAAGACGTAGAAAAACTGAAGAATGCCAGGAAGAGAGACAAAATTAAATTACCACCAATATTAATGTGCTGCTGCAACAGCCATCCAATCAGCAATTTCATTACCAATGTGTTTAGCATGACCAGGGGCATACTCGAATTGAATCTCAACGTCCCTAGTTTCGGTAATAAAGCCATACATGTTCCAGATGCCCTCGATTAAGTCTTTCTTTTTGACCGGAGTACTTCTAAAAGTTCTCCAGCCGCCTTGTTCCCATTTTTCTGCATATTCCGTAATGCACTCAATAACATACTGTGAATCGCTTTCAATAACATATTTGGTATCACGCCCATGAAACATGATTTGGATCAGGGCATGGTGAATAGCGGATAGCTCTGCACGGTTGTTCGTTATCTCACAGCCATCTAGTTTGGCTGCATAATTGCTATGGTAGTTTTTACCTCAATTAAACGGCCTAACCAGCCCGTGCCTGATCCCTACCGTTGTTCAAACAACTACCGTGAGTATAAATGACAATTGGGCTTTCCTAATCAGATGAATCAGATTGATAATATTCAGATTCCGAGTAGTAATTCCCGTCGGTATAGTCAGAGTTACAATCTGATGACGATTCATCTCCATACAGGTAGTTATACGCATCTTCTTAAAAATCGAACTTTCTGAATTCCGCACCTTCATATTGGTGTACCTGCTCACGGCAGTTTTTCCAGTCACAGTAAATACCAGGGACTCAACCGTTCCTTACAGCGTAAAATGTGACCATTATATTTGTATTGATAAAAAGAACGAAAGAAGAAATATATTAGTGCGGTTTTTAAACCTTTTTCAATCGTTACAAATGCTGCTACAAATTGGCTGGTTATATAGACACGTTACCATTTTATTTCATTCATTGATTTGGCTTATGCGATGGCATGCTAAGCATGTTTTACAATTGGGAAAGTACATATGGTATCTATACAAAAACGGTAATCAACTATACACATACGTATCAATGAAGCAAATCGATAAAGGATATATACCCAAGTTGTCTGTAAAATGTACACATCTCATGATAGCTTACCATACCATACCATACTATGCATTCAGCTGACACCACTACACACCACTACAAACACCGTATTAATACTATTATCGATGTCTAAACATTTACTAAGCAAAATCTTTTTCTACAACTACTACTTAAAGATCTAAAAAATGTATGAGAACTTAGAGTACAGTACATTACTATATTAGAAATCATTTTTCAAGTCGTTTTGCGTATTCACTCGTATTAACGAGGTTTGTAATTCCATAAGAAAAAATATTAAATATCACAGTATACTTTCCATTTTTATATAAATAGTAAACAATGGCTAAAAGACCTACTGGATTCGGCAAAGCTTCTAAAAGCAAGAAGACCAAAACTGAAGAGCCTAAACAGCCTGAACCCGAACCCGAACTTACTGTTGAATTAGCGACCGATGGTGAAGACGATGAGTTAAATGAGATCTACGGCCTTTTCCAAAAATTACAAGCCGAGCGCAACCCTAAAATCGCTCGTGGTTTGATCCACGAGTGTGACAGCATTTTGAAGACTAGAGACGAGCAGAATTTAGAGCTTCCTCCTAAATTCCATGTTGTTTATTCTGGTGCTCTCCTTACCCTTGCAGATCCTGATTTCGAGCCTGAAGAGCACGAAGCCTTTAGAAAAGCTGGTCTTGAAAGAATGGACTCTGGACTTGGAAACAGCAAAATTGACTCTGCTGTAAAGAGTCTTGCTGCTCAAGAACTTATTAGACTTCAACACTTGAAGAAGGAAGAGGAATTACTTAACAGGGCATGTACCCTTATCCAACATGAAGGAGAAGATTTAGAAACTGCTAGAGCTGCCTATTATTTAATACAATTAGCTGATGAATTACAGGATTCTGAATTGGCTAAAACCGGTTTTGAAGTTTTGAATGCCCACTTGAAATCAAAGGATGAAGACTGTTTAAGATGGACTAATAAGGGGTTAGGCGTTTACTACCTTAACCAATCAGCTGCACTTGATGAGGAAAGCAAGGAAATTGCTGACTTAATCGAGAAGGCAGTTCCTCATTTAGAGGGTGCGTTAAGTGAATCTGACCCTGAGACTTACGTCAGTCTTGCTGAGGCTCTTCTTCAAAGGGAAGACACTGAGACTGCTTTAAGACATTTGAAGAAGGCTCAAATTCTCGGCGTTGATGATTTACACGAATTAATTGAGTCTTTAGAAGAAGAAGAGTAATATATATTTATGTATTATGCTGTACATTTTGTTTTTCGTAAGAGCAGATTGAATATATGAAGTCAGCACTACGTCTATGTGGTTATATAGAAATGTGATATGGGTGGGGCATGTAGATGTATTATGGTTCGGTTGATTACCAACAATCTAACAAACGATGAGGAGTGAAGTGTGAAGAGTGAAATCTAGCTGACATTAATTGGTTACTAAGTTACATCATATCATGTCTAAAGTAAGGACAATTGGTGAAGATGTATGGAAACACAAAACCGAGAAAATAAATCTCGAGCTTTTCACATTAATGTACGGATCAATAGTTTCTCAGCTTTGTGAAGACTTTGAAAATGATTACCTGAAAGTGAATGCACAGCTGGACAAAATGGGGTATAATATTGGCTTAAGGCTTATAGAAGAAGTGCTTGCTAAATCGCAAATTCCGAGATGCCGAAGTGTTAGAGAAACCGCTGAGGCTGTTTCTAAAGTCGGGTTTAAAATGTTCTTAGATATTACACCACAGGTGTCTAACTGGTCAGATGATGAAAAGCAGTTTAGTATAATCATGGCACAAGGTGGTAATCCATTAGCGGAATTTGTAGAGTTGTTCGACGAGAAATCTAAAAATGAATTATGGTACAGTAATATATTAGCCGGAATTATTAGAGGAGCTTTAGAAATGGTGCAATTGAGCGTTGAGACTGAATTTGTTAGTGATGTGTTAAGGGGTGGTAGCCATACTGAGCTTAGAGTAAAGGTAATCAAAGTTCTAGAAGATGAAGTACCACAGGGTGAGGATTAGATTATGTACACAATTAATGTTCTTATAAATTTGGCATCACATTATATTAGATGTAAGTAAGTGTGGTAACAACTATGTATGGGTAAGGGTAGAAAATTAATGGTCGGCCTAAGCTAACTACCACCTACTTTCTCTAGACATTGCAAGTAACCCTCATAAAATTCCTTGAAGAATTAATTAATTTTCGTTATGTAGACTATTTATCTTTTCTATCTGCTTCATTTTCGTTACCAACCGATTCTTCATTCACACCATCATCCACCGCTGACGACTTCGATGCAATTTCATTTTCAATAGTAGGATCTACACGGTTTCTGATACCTGAATGCATAAGACCCTCAGCTTCTTTTGAACTCAATTGGTCGCTCTCGTTATTAGACTCCGCTTTAGGAGCCGGCTTATCTCTTGGCTTGGCCTTTGATTTCGGTTGAGTAAGTGTAGCCGGTGCGCTTTCAGCACTAAAAACAGGGACTTTAGCCAAATCGTAATCGCCCTTACCATCGAAGGAGGCATTTAAACCTTTAACATCAATACGAGGGTCTTCATGCAGGTTGACGTGATCGTCAAGTTTATCTAATCTGTCTGAAATCTCCGGGAACACTTGAGGGCCTAACTCATTAACAATATCAGTGATCTTCCCCCTCAATAACTCACGCTCGGTTCTAATGCGTTCTAAGCCATCAGTATGTGCTGGTGAAAGTGCCAAATAAAGCGGTTTGATACTTCTGGCAATATCAACACCTGCCTCACCAATGATGATAGTAGCGTAACCAAGCAACAACAACCCCCAGAAACAGAACAAAAACAACCCAACAAAATTAGTTATAGTGTAAGCCAACCAGTCAGTCTTGAAGAACACAAACCAGCATGCCAAAACTGAATAAATGCCATATACCGTCGGGACCATAAACAGACTGATGAGAATCTTCCACGACGAAATGACATCATGCGCTTGGATTTTAACAACAGACCCAGCTAATGCAATGCGAGCTTGTCGTTTAGAGTACCACTTAGTAGTAATCAGAATCGGCAACCCTAAAATGATACCCGGAAGAGATGCCACTGACAAAACCACCAAGTACAAAATGTGGTGTACAAGTCTCAAGAACACATGCCACTTAGACTTTTTAACAACTGGGACTTGATGGTCGGATATTCCCATACTGATCAGCTGTTTATTATAAACTCTGACGTCATTGAAAAGCGTATCTACACGGGGGTCTTTACCTCTATACATCAAAAAACCCTGTACCAGCCGTCTAGTCACTTCAATTGTCAACGACAGTGGAATATGTCTGCTGGGTTTATACAATCTTTGACCAGCTTGTAACACCATCAACGTCTCGTAATCAGGACAGTTGATCGTAACCAGCTGTAATGCATCCACAATTCTCGACATGAGCTTAGTAACCGACTCTGTCTTACCCTCCGGGCTTGACATGTACTCGTGGAGTAATTCATCATCCACATAAAGCGGTTCGCCAAATTCAAGAACAGCACGACTCCGGAATTTGTGGGGGTGGAAATAGTTCATGCCCACTGGGACAATTGCGACTTTTAATCCTGGGTGTTTAACAGCTGCTCCCAATGCCATAATCGCTACACCCGGCTTAAGTGGGAGCATCTCCGGGCGGTCATGTGAACCACCCTCTGGGAAAATACCCAAACTCCGACCCTTTGCTAAGTGGTTAAAAACACTGTGGAACATTTTACTGTTGTCCACTTTAGTGCCTAATTTAAACCCAATAGGACTGAACCCGGTTTCCATCTTTGCTTTACACTCCTCAGTTCTAAACTGTCTAGCAAGCTTCAGTTCAGTATCACTAATGACCTCCTGAACAGGTGCCATGTCATTAGAACCCTGGATACTTAGGTTCTTGCCAACGGCCTCGGATAAAAATTTAGTGTTTTTCCCGTAAATTGTCAGCAGGTCTTTACCGTCACTGAACACTTCGCCAGTGGCGACCTTGAATTTGTCCTGAGCTCTGCCTACCGGGATTGCCTTCATCATCCTTGCTAAAGGTCCAATGACCTTGTGTTTATAACTGCTCTCCGCAATAAGAAACGACGGTCTCCGGCCGCAAAGTTTGTCTACAACCGTGCCAAGCAGCACTGGGTCTACAAACTGGTTAGCGTGTGGTGCTCCAACAAGAATTATAGGTCCTTCAGTAGGGACACGGTACGCACCACGTACACGGATTGTACGGAAAAAAACCGTGAACACGATTTCAAAGAACCACGTAAACAAATCGTAGACTGCATACGACTCTCCTGAGTTCATGTTAACGACGGTTTGTTGATATTCGAAGTGGGTGTGAAACCTAAGCCTGGTGGAAGGGAATCTACTGGGTTCGATGGGGTTAGGTAATCACACCATTGGGAGTCTAGCATGTGAACTTTTGATTATGAAATCATTTTTTTACTTTGTACGTAATGTCACACCTCACATTTGTAACCAAACAGGCTGCGAAACATCTAGTTGGGAGGTACACACGTAAGTCTACATACTTGTAAACATGTGAACACTAAATACGTACCACAAATCCAAGTCACTTCATATAATGCTATCTATGCTATATAAAATATCAACGCCTATTCTCAATATACTCAGCAAGACGTTTGTACTCACGCAATAAAACTCTAACATCCCCCAACGTCAAGTTTTCCGGATCAGCATTCAGAAACCGCTGATCGATGAGCTGCATAGTTTGACTTGGTCTACGTGCAGTCATAAGCATTGACCGGTAAGAAGAAAAAGTTTCGTTGATTCTGTTACTCAATGGATTGTTAAAAGGACTGAACGACGCTGAAGAAACTGAATTTCTCGAAGACTGACTACCTGACCGTTCACGTAACGATCTAGGATTAGCCACTGGCTTAGCAAAAACCGTTGAATCAACACCGTCAGGCACATCCGCACATGTAAAAGACTCTAAAAATTTAATAGCTGCTTCGAAATTAGTTAAACAGTAAGATGCATGCCCAACTAAAGCGGAAGACCGACGGAATCTCTTAATAAACAAGAAATTCTGCCACCAGTTATCAAGATCAGAGCATACTAACGAGTAGATGAAGTACGGAAGGATATTATCGGCTGCTGCTGATTTTCCTAAAGATTCGATAAGTGCGTGATGGGCTTTTATAATGAGGGCCAGTTTGGATTTTGGAGACATTTCTCTGGAAATGCGATTGAGGTGTTGAAGCGGGGGGTCCCAATGTTGGTCGGCACTCGTGGCACACAAAGGAGTAGTGCCGGTGTCAGCGCCAACAGTGTCAGCGCCAACAGTACTAGCACTGTCACCACCACCAACAGTACTAGCACTGTCACCACCACCAACAGTACCATTGTCACCACCCACACTACGAGCACTACTCGGACTGTTAGTACCCCCACTCAACCGCTCATCTTGAGAACTATAACTATACCGCCTTTCAACCCTCGGCGAGCTTCCTAAATCCAATTGAGTTCTTAAAATTTGCCGCATCTCCACATTTTCCCTAAACCACTTCAACCGATTATTGAGTTCGTTATCGTGGCCGTCGCCTAAATGGAAAAGTTTAGAATGCAATTCGCCACCCGCAACAGCCTTTTCCACGCGATCGAGCATTGCCTCGACTTCGTGTTCGAACTGCCTTTTAGTGGCATCATCGCCGATGATAGGCGATGCGAGGAAGTCCCTCTTCATTTTCATATAAAAATCCTGGAACAGCCACTCAATTTCATCGGAAGTAAGAGGTTTATTGTACTTCGGCTCTTTTAAAGACTGGATGAACTGCTGGCACTCCTCATTGGCCAGCGAAGCGTTGGACCTTGACCTGTCTCTTGTGGACAGCGACTGTGTGGAATCCACTGAAGCTACGGAACTTTTTCTAAGTTTAGGGAATTCGGATATACCAGTGTCGTCTCTTCCAAGGGAGCCGGATTTACGAGGACTGCCATTGTCATCAGTGCGGGGCCGGTCGCTTGAGGGCTGGTAGTTGATGTTGACGTTGGTAACGTCTGGGGGCAGAGAATTGAATTGGGGGGGTCTTCTACGATTGGAGTCTACTGGGAGGTTCAAAAGCGAGATGTCCATCAACAAATTTTGGTCGGTTTGAATATGTTCTTATAAATGTTCTTGAATGTACGCGCAATTTCTAGATAGTTTTCGACGTTTACAAGACGCAGTCCAAGTAAGAGCCCTAACCCTGCTTTGGGAACTTAATTAAGCCTACATAACATACGTGCAGCAACACTTTGTTTTTAAAGGGGCACTTACAAAACTAAACAGAAACTGAAGACCAATTACAAATTCAATTCTTGATTTATTTATAAGACAATGGCATTAAAAAGATGTGCATCTGATTTCGGGTTAGCATTACCTCCTCGGAAATTAATATGTAAAATGAACGAATTCCATATAGACTCTGACACTGATTCGGAAATGGAGGGTGTCGAGGGACAGAATTTCAATTATATTTCTAAATCCGAATTCTTACATGATTTAAACGAAATCGAAATTGATGATAGATTTTTACGGATACCAAGAAGTATTAGTGGTAACTTTTTTGAAAGACCGAGTAATGAACTGATTTTGTATCAGAGATAGGTTTAATTATGAGTATATGTTGTATTTATTTATTTATTAGTATGTTGATTTGATTTAGATTTAGACGTTCCGACAGGGTTCATGTGGTAATATTGAGAGCCGTTGGGTGGTACATGAGTCAGTGTGGTGCTGTGTGCTGTGTTTGTAAATGATTATTAATGCTTTTTACATGTATGATCTATAAATAGAGACCAACCATTCTTTAATTAGATATGCGTGGTAAATACGCGTGGTAAATACGCGTGATAAATATGTATGGTAAACATGCATAGCAGACTTGCGTCGCGTTGAAAAAGTTGGGTAGATACGTAAAATGTAAAGAAATCTATATACGTGATTAGTTCACTTATCTTCGTCATTTCCGAATAAACTTACAGGTTTGTGAAGTTCTCGTTTTATACTTTCACTGCACTGGGGGTACTCATGATGCCACATGGTTCCACTTGGATTCCGGAGCCTCCTGGAATTCTCACAATTAGGTTCTCCTGGAATTCGTATTTCCGTCATCGATCTGTATGTTCCACATCTATTAAGTTATTCACGCTACATACAATGCGATCTTAGGTCTTAGTAGATGTTGAGAAAACGTAGCCTGAGAGTCTATAAGATCTGTTCGTTCCGGATTCGCGTATAATTTCATGATATTGGCGTTTAATCTAGCACTGATTTTCGCCAAAACGTCCTCGATTCTAATATTAATTGGCACTTTCATGGCAACAACCACTTGTTGATAGTACACCTTTATTTTAACCTCTTGTACTGACTCGTCCATAGCAGGATCTATATTACCCTCAGCATAGTTTAAGTACTCTAAACTGTCAACTGTTTCTTGCGGAAGGTCACCTGAGTATTTAGTAGCCATTGGATTATTGTCTAAACCTTCCATTGGTTCAGGAAGTCGTTCAGTAGGTGAGTCAGACTCGATATCTCCCTCTCGTACTTGAAACAACTGCAAGATATAAACACTTCTGCTCACATGTGGTGGCATTTTTATTAAATCGTGCACATAATCGTCCAAATTGGCTCTTCTTTGTGAGGATGCACTGTCGGTGACTAAGGTCAATGGACCAGGCATAAACGGTAATGTGCGTGCTTTACCCGTTCTACCCGCTTCTTCAGGAAACTTTTCAAGTAAAGTGACTTGGAAATCATAGAAATCCTGGTAGTACCGGCACAAGTTCCGGAATTTACCGTTAGACATCTCAGCCTTAATAAGGTACCAGTACCTACCACCATCAATGGCGAACCTGTCAACTGTAGCGTTAACAACAAACGGTTCTTCTTGTTTAGAACTTGTTGAAGATGTCGACAGATTCGTTTTTGACATATGTGAGGGAATTGGAACATCTGGTTGTGTCGATGGCAGTGAGGTAGAGGAGCCTAGTGTGGTGTTAGACCGGTCATGTGACGAGTGGTCATGAAGGGGCTGGTCATGAAGGGACAAATGTGAGGTCGAGTCGGCAAGATTTGGGGATGCAGATGTATTTACATGCTGTGAATTGCGGTGTGTATAATCAAATTGAGATTGTGACCCAAAAGACCCAGAAGATCCAGAACCTACTTGTGAGGCACGTGATCCGGGAGCGGACGCGGACGCAGGGCCAGCTACAGAACCAGTTACGGAGCCAGGAATAGAGCCTTTCTGCGAACCCATATGGGAACCCATATGGGAACCCACTTGGGAACCCACTTGGGAACCACCTTGTGCGCCAACTTGTGCGCCAACTTGTGACCCACCATGTGACCCACCATGTGACCCCACTTGTGAGGTCCGGGCACCCGATTGGATCCCCGGTTGGATCCCCGGTTGGATCCCCACTTGAGAACTACGAGACATCTGAGAAGTCCGTTGAGATCTATGGTGAAGTTGTGATGGAGCCACTTGAGGAGCCTGGGCCGTAGGCCTAGCTGTACTGTTTTTCCCCAAAGCAATAGAGCTGGCCTTATACTCAGCAAGTTTACGTTTCCATTCATCCACTTGAGGCACGCCAGCGCGCTTTATAGTGTCTGCAACGTCCATTAACGGCCGGTCTGTGCCCACCTCACGTAATTCCACATAAGAAATAGGCACTAATCCAGGACCACCCAGCCTACAAATAGGTTTAGCAACGAACCATTCTTCATTGCTTTGGGCTGTGATCACAATACTCTCACCCGCTTCGACAGTAAGCTCGTCGTTACGCTCAGCGGTGAAATCATAGAGCATGAATCCGTAGATATACAAAGGGGCCGATTTCGCAGACCCAGCCGAGGACCTGGAATTTGTGACCCTATGTGACAAATTATCGGAAGCAATTGAGGAGGTTGCCGAGTGCTGAGACCTCGTTTTTAGAGCGTGGCTTACAGGAATAGCCTCGCTGTCCTGACGTCTAATAACTTCAAAATAGGACTTAGGAACGAGGCCTTTGCTTCCGGTAAGAGGATTGGCAGCAAGGTACCAATCTGGAATGGGCTCTTCGTTCACATAGAAAAAGTCGTTTTTGTTGAAACTCAACTCGTCTTTGTTTTGAGAGACATAGGGGTAGAGAGCACGAATAATACATTTAGGAGCGGTAAGTGCAAGGTCAGATTTTTTCTGGATCGTTGGCTTAGGTGCTGAGGATTTTTCGCCTCTTAATTTTTTGAGCATAATCGGTTCGGGGCTGGTAAACTCAACTGTGCAGGATGTACTATCGAGGTAAGGTTCTGTTTCTGATTAGTAAGTATAGTGAAATGAAATAAACGTGTGAATAATGATAAAATGCGTAAAATAACTGCGGGATTTCATTAATATCTATGGTTTATTAAACAGAGTTAATTATATAGAGGGTACATATTATGAAATTGTGGTTTCAGGTGATTTATGTAAAGTGGTGTGATTTGTGTTTCAAATTTGAGATACTTATTTAGTTTAGTGCTGTTTAAACGGGTGGATACACTGGGTTAGGTCAAACCAGACCTGCATTAGCCCAGGTTAGGTCAGACGTAAGTGGGGTAACGCATTGTGTACAGAACTACTGATTCTATTGCATAAATATATATCACGAAATGGTATGTAGTGTGTATTTATTCAGTGTATATTAGTGTGTATTGTATATGTGTATATATGTGTGTACTAACTATAGTATGATATGTACTATAGTATGATATGTACTGTGTGGTGTGGTGTGGTGAGTACGTTACTAATTATATCCCAGCAATTATTTCTAAGATATAGATTAATAATCAAAACATCAGACTAGAACTGTCATGCCCTTCGAAAAAGAGTTAGAAGTCGCCCTTAAAGCCGTTGAAAAGGCCAGTTATTTAACGCACCACGTGTCCAAAAGCACCCAAATTTCAGGTCTCACTAAAGAGGACAAATCACCTGTAACTATTGCTGATTTCGGTGCTCAAGCTGTCATTATCTCAGCAATTCACAAAGCGTTCCCTAATGACAATATTGTTGGTGAGGAAGACAGCCACGATGTCAAGACTAATCCGGAATTGGCAGATCAGATTTTAGAATTGTGCAGAGAATTCGCTAAAGATGATGAGAGATTCGTTGGTGACAAGCAGGAAAGTATTGAGAGATTGTGTGAGGCTATTGATTTAGGTAAATTCGAGGGAAGCAGCAAGGGACGCCAATGGGCTCTTGATCCTGTTGACGGTACTAAGGGGTTCTTAAGAGGTGGTCAGTATGCTGTTTGCTTAGCATTGATTGTGGACTCTGAAGTTCAGTTGGGAGTTATCGGATGCCCTAATTTAGGTAAGGAGGGTGGAATCTTCTACGCCATTAAGGACAATGGCGGTAAATGGTTCCCTCTGTACCCTTTGATTCCTAAGCAGGCTCATAAAAAGCTCGAAATGCGCAAAATCAATGATGCTAGTGAGGCTAGATTCTGTGAGAGTGTGGAGAGTGGACACTCTGCTTTAGGCCGTCAAAGCCAGATTGCTAAGCAGTTGGGTATTACTAATCCTGCAGTTAGAATGGACTCCCAAGCCAAGTACTGTGAATTAGCTAAGGGTGAAGCTGATATTTACTTGAGATTACCGGTTAGTTTGAGTTACGAGGAGAAGATTTGGGACCATGCTGCTGGGTCTTTGCTTGTTTGTGAAGCTGGTGGAATTGTTACTGATATGTACGGTCAGCGTCTTGATTTCGGTCAGGGACGTACTTTGAAAATGAATAAGGGTGTTGTTGCTAGCACAGCTTTGTTGCAGAACCGTATTCTCACAATCTTAGCCGAGGCTGAAAACTAGTGTGGGTGTGGTCACATTTGCGAGTGTGATTGTTTTTTTTTTATGTTTTCTTTTAATGATACGTAGCACTTCTCCTTTTTTAAGCTTTTTTTAAATGATTCATTCTATTTTTTTCTTGAAGTTTATATTTCTCTAATTTCAACTAATCTCCCTCTTTTTTCTATGGTGCCTGGACATCAGTATAAAAAGTAATGAATACCGTTATATCTAATGAACCCCTACCCTAACATATTCAATGAATTAATGTGTCACTACTAATGTAATGTAAGGGTAAGTGTAATGTGACTGCCCCTTGTGCCCTTACCCATATTTACATACCAAGTCATAATCAATCAGCTCAGCTAATTTAGTTTAGTTCTGTAGGCAGATCCACAAGAACTTGGACTACCAAGCTCTACCTCCCCAACCCCTCCTCTCATGAACAAGAACCACTGTTCCTTCAGACCTCATACCCCTCCTGAATGGGATTTCATTGACTCGTACTTCCATAACCATAACTACAACCATAGCCATAAAGTGCCCGGTGTCCCACATCGGAAAATACTCCCTAAGCCGAGTGTCAGTAAATGCACTAACTCGTTTAATATGGACAAACGGGAGGGAAAACTGCGAATTTTAAAGCCGCATCTTATGGAGGATCCATACTTCTCCGACCTCGCTTGCAATTCCGACTCGACATCGACATCTTCTGCAGAGAACAGTGATTATGAAAGTCACGTGCCTAAACCTGCAGCTTATGTTTCCAGTTACATGAACATGAAGCCTTCAACAGCTGATATCGATTTGTTTCAGCCAATTATTAAGGATGATGTTCACCCGCTGATTCCTGGCAACCATTTCTAATGCATTTATATTATTATATATATATACCCCGTTTTTTTTTTCTTTCCGTTTTTTTTTGAAAATAGAACCACTATATAGAGCTCTTCAAACAAAAAAGAAAAAGATAAAAAAACACCGACATACAATGAAAATTCAGTTTCTTCTTCGAATGTGTCCTCATGATTAACAATTCAATGTTCTATATATGTCCTCAACAAGAACAAACCCGTAACCGATTGCGTAAGATAACAAGTCCCAATAGAGCTCCCGTTTACTATTACTTAAGCAAGACACTATACTTCGTTGGAAAGGCAGTAAAAACAAAGGCATTGGAAGAATCTGTAAAAGTCGGTGTCTAGCTGGTTGCCTGCAATCAGCTAAGTACTCTAAAGTGACTATAAGAATGGACCCCGGTGTACGAATGCCGAATTTAAGACATAAAGAAAGGATAATTAATCCAATAAGTACAAGTCGTTTCATGTATTCTTTACTATTTAAATAGTAACCTTCCTCAAGTAACCTGCTCGAAGAATGATACATTGTAATTGTCGTTACCCAATCGAAAAAGGTTGAACCGAAATATAAAATACTCGTGAAAAGTCGCCACACCTCACCATGGAGGATCTTAGGTGCCGATAGTAACAGTGCTTGTTCGCTTACAATGTTGCATACTACGAGAATGGATAAAATGCAAGAAGTGAGGGCCAGATATTTCGTGACTGGTGGCAACGATGCGACTAAAGCGTCCATGTATGATCCAAATATAGGAGGTAAAGTCGTTAAGCTATATGGTGGTAATGTGATACAACTGATTATGCAATTGAACGTGTAGCTACCTACCTCTCGGAGAGAAGCTACCTACCTCTCGGAGAGAAACTACAGAAGATCTACATACCCACAGAGGATTATGGAACTAGAAGAAGCTGATTTTAGAATACTGAATCTATGTAAATGAAATATCAATTCAATTTCAAACAAGGATTGGAATGGTCTGCGTACAGGTGAAAGTCAGATACTACGCGTTAACACTGAAACTTCACCTAACCCATACCTATTAGCTATGAAATCAGGTGACACCTTTTCTCCCAACTACAAAAGTACGCAGGTAATGTAAATGTAAACGTACACATAAGAGAGCCCTGCTATTCCTAAATCTAGCCTAGGCTTACCATACGTTACGTTGCCTTAACAGCACCTCGTTTTTGGTACTTACTCAGACACAACACACACCACACTTCATACCTAAAAGTAATTTGTTAATAAAAAAATGTCACATAATATCGCACCCTTTGCATACATTTGCAATATTAAAGGCAAAAATTTCAGAAACGGTTTTATCAAAAGGTTTGCCACACTATTTCAATGCACAGAATCCTACTGTGACCTCGTTTGTGACTTGGTTACCGATTTACATAATGTGTCGTTACTAATAGACGACATTGAGGACCAATCAGTTCTAAGAAGAGGTGAACCAGCAGCACATAGGATTTTTGGTGAAGCAAGAACTTTCAATAGTGCCAATTTACAGATGTTGTCCACCATAAATGATTGCAGCGTTAGAAATCCTCAATGGGTACCTATTATCATAAAAGAATTAATTTCAATGCATGAAGGTCAAGGCGACGAATTGTTCTGGCGTGAGCAGTTACTTTGCCCCACAATTGAGCAGTACGAAAATATGGCTGCAAAGAAAACCGCCGGGCTTCTAATATTGGCGGTTCGATTACTAATGCTTGAATGCCGTAAGCCCCACAATGCGTTCATAAAAGCTGCTAAATCATTTGGAATTGGGTACCAAATGATTGATGATTATGCCAATTTAGTTAAATACCGAGAATCTAAAGGGTTCGCTGAAGATATTAGTGAAGGTAAGTTCAGTTTCCCAATTATACTTGCATTACATAACCACGTTGAGGATGCCGAACTGATACCTGAAATCTTGAAATTGCGAACGCAAGACAAGGACCTTAAAGAAAAGGTTATTGAAATTTTGAAAAATGGCGACTCACTCGATCAGTGCTTGAAAATGGGTCAAGAAAAGGTCGCTGAATGTTTACGAATTATTGAATCTGCTGGATACAATTCTGACGAGTTGAGCAGTTTCTTTTCTTCATTCTTGAATTAAAGAAGTAATGTATATATTTGCATTTGATATTATATTGTATTTTATGCTGGATGGTGGGGAAGTGTAGCTACTGTAGTTTTTACTTTTCTATTCTACTGAGATAGTCAATTGTATATATAGTACTACCCAAGAGAATATAGTAAGTTTATAGGCATACACTGAATATGCATGACTAATACAGTACCCCACATCCCCACAAGTACTGCTTACAACTATATAGTACAGTAAAACTATAAAACAACTACTAAATTATATTACATACACCTCAATCAGAGTTACTTAATACAGTAAGTACCATGCCAAGCGCTGCTCTAAAGTTACTCAGTCCACTCTGTAAATCCAGATTTCTACCCGAAATTGTAGTCATTCTTTTTTCTGTTGGTGTATGGTCATTAATTGGACTGGGACCCTATTCTGGTTTCAATACCCCACCCCAGTACGGTGACTTTGAAGCTCAGCGCCATTGGCTAGAGCTTACGGTACACCTCCCATTAAAGAAATGGTACTTCTACAGTCCTGATTGGTGGAGACTTGACTACCCACCGTTGACTGCATACCATTCACTTTTACTTGGTCTTATTGGTGATTATGTGTACCCCTTAAATTTTGAATTAGAAACAAGTCGGGGAGTCGAGAACAGTGAAGTGAAATCGTTTATGAGGAACACAGTCATTGTAAGCCAACTTCTTCTGTTTGTCTGGCCACTTCTGTTGTTTTCTAAACGCATTGAGAAACGCACATCTAGATTGATTGCTTTGGGATCTGTGTTATTACTGCCTAGTTTGGCTATCATTGACCATGGTCATTTCCAGTATAACTCGGTGATGTTAGGTTTATTTATCACTTCTGTTCATTTTCTTTTAAAAAAGAGGTATTCAATGGCAAGTTTCTTCTTTGTTTCTACTTTGTTTTTTAAACAAATGGCTTTGTACTATGCGCCTGCTATCTTTTTCATCATCTTAGGTTCGGTTTGGGGTCCACGTACGAACTTCAAATTTAATTTCTGGTTACTAGTGGAAGTGGGATCAGTTGTAGTATTAACTGCTTTGCTTTATTTGGCTCCTTTCCTTACAAGTCTTGACCAATTACAGCAGATCTTAACTAGAGTGTTCCCCGTAGGTCGTGGTTTATGGGAAGATAAAGTTGCTAATGTGTGGTGTACAATAAACTACTTGGGTTACAAACTGAAGGAGAACTTCAGTCCTTCTCAATTACAAGCATTGGCTCTAAGTGGAACTTTGTTAGCAATGACCCCAAGCTGTTTAGCTGGTTACTTCTGTTCATCTGAATCATGGGCAGCTGTATTGGCTAATTGTGCATGGGCGTTTTTCCTGTTTAGTTTCCAAGTACACGAGAAGAGCGTTTTACTGCCGTTACTGGCTTCTTGGTTGACTTGTATGCAGCACTGGAAATCACGTGACTTAGTAGCTATGACACGGTGGATTTCCAATATTTCGTACTTTTCGTTATGGCCGTTGTTGTCTAGAGAGGGATTACATTTACAATACTTCGCTTTGTTTGTGTTGTATAACTATTTGTTTACATCAAAGGCTAACTTGTTACCTAGGAACTGGTTGTGTAGACTGGTGGTATGTGGTTCTTACATCAGCTTTTTAGGTGTGGCATTTGTGGAGTACTTTGGGTTAATATCTGAGCATGTTGTTGAACGGTACCCTGATTTGTTTATTGTTGGTAATATGGCCATTTCTTTAGGAAGTTTTGGGTTCTACTGGATTTGGCAAATGTGGTTCATGTTTTCACAACCTAACCATGCATGATTTAATATAAATAGATACATAGTGCTTTCTATAGTACCTTCTACAGCATGATAGCTACAGTACTTACTAGTGTGACTACAGTACCTATTAGTATATTGTTTACCATATGAGTAATATAGTACTTTCCTATGAACTTTCTTTAACAGTATTTCACCCCACATAATGAACTCATAATAGTAATGATGAAAAAATGACTACACTAACCAAGTATGTAAACTATATGATGTATCTCGCAAGCGAATCGAGATCCATACTAAAACATGGACGCCGAATTATTTAAACGAGATTCATTTTTATAGGCACCTGTATTTAACATAAAGCTATCTATCTCTCGTGCTTCACGTAGGTAAGAAAGTGCCAAGAATATGTTAGGAAAGAAAAGTACGTTATTAGATAATAGTTATTGAAAAAGCTGATTGTGATTAGTACTCAACACATATGTGTTACTTTTAATCACTTGTGCACACACAGTTACTTACTCACACAGCTGCAAATAAGTACACACACATACATGTCCATATTTCAAAGAACTTGTCATTAACATCATACATAGAGATATAGATGTAAACAGAATTTTTTTTATTATTATAATCTCACCCCTGTTTACCAATCGAATTATATTATCTTGGGAATACCTTCACCTAGCCATTGATAATCGTAGTAATTTAATTTCATAGCTACACTACTACTCAAAAGACGTTACTCGTGCATGTGTATACCCACTAGATCCTGATCCGATATTAACGGCCAAACCAATCACCGCTAGTAACGTCCCCATCAATGGAATTCCTAACCCAATAGCTAATGTTCGTACTAATCGTTTATAATGAAAGATTTCCTCCCTCATTCTCTCCTCAATATCGCTATTGATATATTGAGGAGGAGTGATTATATCCGGGGAGTTGAGTTTAGGCATGTAAATAGGTTCAGGGTCTACAAAATTAATATCCCCCCCCAAATACTGTTCAATAACAGCTGGGTTTAACGGTTTTATCTTTGTTTCATCATGATCTGACATTGAACTTCCCCATTCTCGCTTAACCATACTTAACAGGTAAACAGGCGGTTGGCGGTTTGTACATATTAAATAAAGAAATAATAAACTTATAATATAAAGAATAATCTAAAAAAGTTGTCTAAAGAAAGAGGAAGTTAATTGAAGAAGTTTAACCCTAAGCCACATACTTAAACTCGGAATGCATATCCACATTGATTTCCTAATTAACTCTTAACATAAGCACAGCACAGCTCTAAGCACAGCACAGCACTAAGCACAGCACAGAAGTGAGAAGTGAGCACTGATTATTACTAAAAGACGCGACCAAATACAATATCCAAATATCTAATTATCAGGGTTAGGTCACAATAACATTATTCACGCGTTAGCTCTTATAACATAAACAAATAATCAACCACATTACGAAACCAAGAACCATCCACATTACACAAGCATCCACATTACCACACACAATTCGACCCCGCCCCCCCCCGAATTGTTTGATGCCGAGTAATGATAATTCACACCCCGTATGGGTACCCGACGACAAAACCCTATTCACAAAAGCCCAAATCGTCGGCGAAGACCACGGCCAACTCAAAGTACGTGTTCTCGAAACCAATCAAACCATCACTGTAGAGTCGAAAGACGTCGAGAATGTAAACCCCACTCAGTTCGATTTAGCCCCCGATATTGCAGAGCTAACGTACCTCAACGAACCAAGTGTTGTTCACAATCTATACACAAGGTGGAAAAACGGCATGATATACACCTACTCAGGTCTCTTTTTGGTTGCTGTAAACCCCTATAAATCACTTGATATCTATACCAAAGATATCATAGAGCAGTACAAAACCAAAAAGAAAGACGAGATTGGTCCTCATATCTTCGCAGTTTCACAAGAAGCTTATAGAAGTATGATCCACACTAATCGCGACCAGAGCATTCTAATCACTGGTGAAAGCGGTGCTGGTAAAACTGAAAACACCAAGAAGGTCATTCAGTTCCTTAGTAACGTTTCCAAAAACGGAATCAACGGCATTGACGAACGTATTTGGCAAACTAATCCTATTTTAGAAGCATTTGGTAATGCAATGACAATTAGGAACACCAATTCATCAAGATTTGGTAAATTTGTTAAAATCCAGTTCTCACTTGCTACCCAGGATATTGTTGGTGCGTCAATTGAGTGGTACCTGCTTGAGAAATCGAGGGTTGTTACTCAGCACAGTGATGAACGTAATTATCACGTGTTCTACCAGCTATTAGCCGGTGCAAACAATGACCTCAAACAAAAGTTGTTCCTTAATGATATTAATTCCCCTTCTGATTTTGAGTACTTGAAATCATCAGCTTCTAAAATTGAAGGTGTCGACGACAAGAAACTGTACTCTGTTCTTGAAGAAGCGTTTCGAATCATGGGGTTCTCCACTTTGGAATTCGAGCATGTAATGACGGTGGTTGCCCTTATTTTGTGGCTGGGACAAATTGTATACCGAGCTTCTAATGCTGACCAAGGATCAATAATGGATAATGGCGCTGTACCTAAAGTTTGTCAATTGCTTGGTGTTTCTGAAAAACAGTTTGTGGATGCAATGCTACATCCTAATGTCAAAGCAGGCAAAGAAACAATGAAACAAAGCCGTACTGCTTCTCAAGCTAAAGTTTCCACTAATGCATTAGCAAAAGCACTTTACGAAAAGCTGTTTGGGTACATCGTTGAACATATCAACCAACTTCTAGGATCAGTTCAAAATGGAGCCACATGCATTGGCGTTTTGGATATTGCCGGTTTCGAGATTTTCGATAAGAACTCGTTTGAACAGCTTTGCATTAACTATACCAACGAGAAACTCCAACAGTTCTTCAACCATCATATGTTCGTTCTAGAACAAGAAGAATATGTCAAAGAGAAAGTCGAGTGGGAGTATAAAGATTACGGTTCTGATTTACAGCCTACAATTGCTCTTATTGAACAAAGTCACAATCCTATGGGTATTTTAAGTTCATTAGATGAGGAATCCGTTTTACCAACTGGCAGTGAAATCGCATTCAATGAGAAACTTGCGAAATTATGGGGTCGTAGTAATCCGAAATTCACACCTTCAAGACTTGGTACTGGGTTTACCATTGATCATTATGCACAAACAGTTCATTATGATACTACTAATTGGATTGAAAAGAACAAGGATCCGTTAAGTGATAGTATTGTTCAGCTTTTAAACGGTTCCTCTAATGATCTTATTAAAATCATGTTCCCTAAAAACTCTAATGAACCAATGGGGATTGTGAAGAAATCGAAATCCGCAATCTTTAGAACTGTTGCTCAACGGCATAAACACCAATTAAACGAACTTGTTACTCATTTGTCATTAACACAACCACATTTCGTGAGATGTATTTTGCCAAACACAACAAGATCACCTAATGAGTTCAGCAACAAACTCGTTTTGGACCAATTGCGGTATAATGGCGTGTTAGAAGGGATCAGGATTGCAAGAACTGGGTTCCCTAATCGTTTAGAATTCAAAGAGTTTGAACAACGGTACCTTCCATTAGTAGGCAGTGTTGGTGTGTCCTTGGGAACTGCACAATGTTCGTCATTACTTCTTGAGAAAATGAAACTGGATCCTAAAGATTATAAAGTCGGGTTATCAAAAGTGTTTTTTAGAAGCGGAGTTCTTGCAAATCTTGAACATAAGATCGAGAGTTTAGTTATTGAAGTTGCCAAACAAGTCCAGGATATTGCTCGTGGGTTTATTGCCCGTAAAAGGTTCCAAAAAC
Source organism: Starmerella lactis-condensi (assembly GCA_030568935.1). Taxonomy (NCBI): domain Eukaryota; kingdom Fungi; phylum Ascomycota; class Dipodascomycetes; order Dipodascales; family Trichomonascaceae; genus Starmerella; species Starmerella lactis-condensi. The sequence goes on from JAJMJH010000018.1 coordinate 22,142, forward strand.
TTCTTAACAAGAAAATAGCAGCTAAAAAGATCGCTAAAAGCTTTAGAGATTACCAACACATGAACAAAGAATATGTATGGTTTGACTTTATCCAGAACTTCCGTCAAATGCTTGACGCGGCTAACAAAGCAGGCTCGAATTCCACTAAACTGAGCGATGCTAGAATCCGGAAAATGGAAGCGACTATCCAGAAATTCGAAAAGAAAGAACTGGAAATGCACTCTGAAATCAGTAAAGTTCGTGGATCCTTAACGGAAAGTTTACAAAGCAATGAACAGCTTCAAGAGAACCTAAGACGACAGAACCAGGAACATGAGCATTCACTCACTTTAGCAAAAGCCAGAGACGAAGCTTCTTCAAATGCTTTACAAAGTTTAGCTTCTAAACACACTGCTCTTAATAATTCTAAACTGCAATTGGAATCTGAAGTTGTTGAGTTGAAAAACAAATGTCTAAGACTAGAACAAGGATTAGAAAAGGCCAAGTCAGATGTTAAGGACATGACAGAAACTGCAAGTACTTGTAAAAAGCTGAAAGAAGAACTTGACCAAAAGGTTAATGAACTCAACACCTTGAACTCCGAATTGACAAAAGTCAAAGGCGAACATTCCAGTCAACAACGCCAATTACAAACTGAGCATGAACAAAGTTTAACTAAAATTCGTTCAGAAATGGCCAAAGAACATCAACAAACCATCGACAGTTTGAAAATGGAAGTTGAAACCCAGAAATCCGAGCTTGCTTTACAAACTAAAACGCATACAGAGAACATGGCTAAAGCTGAAAGATCGCTTTTTGACGCTCAAGCTCATAAAGACGCAATCACTAAACGGTTTACGGAATTAGAAGCTAAAAGTTCTTTGGAACTTCAAAAGAAAGAAGAAGAGTTTAAAAAAGCAAAAACTGAATTCGAAAGTACAAAGACCTCCTTGGAATCAGCGCTTACTGATAATAAAAAGAACGCTTATGAAGCTTCTAAACTGCGTCAAGATCTTTTAAATGCGGAAAAACAGTTGAAAACAGCTAACGAACGTATTCATTCGTTAACAACCGATCTTAAAGTTTCAAGAATGGAGTATGCGAAATTAAAGGATGAGTTTGTTGCTGCTAAAAACATGTTAAGAAACGACGAGAATTCACATAAAAGAATGGCTAGTGAGTTAAAGGAAGCCAAAAAAAAAGCTTTAAGAGCGGATTCCAGTTCGGAAGTTGAAGAACTGCGTGATGTTAAAGAAAAACTTCTTAGAGATTTGCGTTTGGCAAATCAACGAAACGACGAACTCAATAAAACTTTGAAATCACGTCATTTTGATGAAAAGAATGTTGACACTTTAAAACAAACTTTACGCGAAAAGTCGTCATTGATTGATACATTGACCGCCCAGGTTGCTGCTGCTAGCGCTTTACAATCTGAGTATGTTGCTATGAAAAAGAATTCAGATGAATTGAGACATAGAAATCATGATTTGTTAAAGGCGAATGCTCAGTATATGTTAGAAGAAAAGACAAGACCTAAACATGCTGATGTGTTGGAAACACAAAGAGTTCAAGAACAGATTATTAGAGATTTACGTGCTGAGTTACAGGATTATAAGGTGAACTTCTTTAATAGTGAAAAGGAACGGGAGAAACTGCGTATTATGTTGAATACTGGTGTCAATGCTCCTACTCGTGATAAGAGACCCCCTAAGAAAGAGCAAACAAAGGACTCAGTGAGAGAGCAAATGAGAGACTCAGTAAGAGATAGAGACGATGTGCGGTTCAACCAACTTGTTGATCTTCAACTGGAAAAAGAATTACAACAAAGGAAATCCAAGTCTGTTAATGATAAAATGAAGTTCAATACTTTACATGAAGATTCTGAAATGAAACCTCTGCATATGATTTCTAATAACCGCCGTATCAGTGAATCCACTCACGTTGAATCTGTTAATGCCAAGAATTTTGAACTCGAGGAATCTCTGAACATTCATAAGGAACGTCTGAAGTACTTGATGTCTAAAAACGACCAGGCTTGTATTCACATCACTAAACTCGCGGAATCCGAAAAGAGTTTAAAGGCAGAAACCGAGGAGTTGCAAAGAAAAGTTGTGTCTTTAGAGGAACTTCATGAAGAAACTTCTAGACGTCATGACCGTGTTGTTAAAGGTTTGAAGGATCAACTGTACCAAAAGTCAATGGCATGTAACAATTTGGCTGCTAAACTCGATGTGAATGTTGATTATGAAAACAAGGTTAATAGTTTGTCTGCTACTCTTGCTGAAATTAGTGATGAAAGAGACCGTCTCTCTAATGATAAGTCCAGATTGGAGAAGCGATTGCTGAATATCACAAGTTCAGATAGTGCTGCAACTGAGCTTTTGGATAATTTGGCAGCTATGGGGATCAAGGAAAAGGAACTTCTTTCTGAAAATGAAGATTTGAGAGGTCGTATGGTTGCTCAAGATAAGGAGATCAGTAATATCCACTCGAAATTAGTAAAGGCCGAATCAAGTTTGACGAGTGTTAACGAAAAGCTTGAACTTCTTCAAAGTAATTTTGATAAACAAACAACAGAATTACAGTCTGAGAAGCGTCAAGTTTCTGAGTACCGTAATATGTACTTGATTGCTGAACGTGAATTGGCTCCTTACCGTCGACAAACAGAGTCTCATAGTAATAGGCCGCATGCTACTGAACCTGCTTTCATCTAAAGAAGTTCATTTAGTGTGATTCATCTATATATATATAATTTTTGCATCTAATCACATGGTTTATTTAATTTAATGCAATAACTAAATTGATAACTACATTACAATCTATATGTATTATGTACTTCCGAAACCGTCAGTTTAGAGCCGCGCCGGTTTCTAAAGAACTGACTGAATGACGCATTTTATCCACCAAATCAATAACCTTCTGGATCACAGGGAACACTGATTTCGGTAATGGCGGGTTATTCAATAACTGAAGAACGATATTAAGCAGTCTGTCGAAATTAGGTGATTCGTCTTCAGAGAAAGTTTCTTCGTCTTCTGAGTTCTCATTACTAGAAGTGTAGTGTGAGTTCAAGGGTAGGGGTGATGCAGTGGGTGAAGGGGTATGCAGGGGACTACTCTTGTTTTGATTAGTAATTGACTGTGTCGAGGTATTAGAAGTAGCCTCTTTATCACCAGTTACTCCATCATCTGCTTCTGCATTCTTATCATCATTCTGGAATTTCGAAATAATACGTGAGATATCTTGTACTGGAGCAAACTGTTCAGGAAGTGATCTCAAAAGTTCAGAAATCGTATCAATGCTTGTTCTTAGGAATTCAATATTGTCCTTAAGCGGTTCTAATCGACTGTTTAAAGTATCAATGCTTTCGCTGAATTTAGGAATGTCAACAGTCAACGATTTAAGACCCTCGATCAGTGAGAGTTCTAATTGGTGTGGTTCTCCACCGCCATTACCTGTGCGTAACGTCTGCATGTGATCAGCTAGTTCTTTGATCATGCTTTGTAATTGAGCATTAGAATGAGGACCACCGTTATCGTAAAGTTCTTGACAAATATCTTTCAAAATACTAGTTTCACGTTCATGAGCTGATTTCAATTGTTCTTGCAAATTGGAAATTTCGTAAAGGTAGTTAGTTTCACATTGAGCCCACGTTTGTTGTTGTTGCGAGTAAGCAGTTCGAAGAGCAGATATTTCTTGACAAGCTTGGATATACTCTTTACGCTGTTGTTCTAATTCAGTTTTCAGTTTCTCAAACTCAATTGCAAGTTTAGGATCATCTTGTGGAATAGATTGTACGGGTACTGGAGTTGGATTACGTGTACTTGCAGGACTTGAAGTCTCATTTGTTTGTAATTGTTTGATCTTCTGCTCTAGTTGATTGTTCATATCAGTAAGCGTTCTCTTCTGTAGTTCGTAATATTCAGTTTGAGATTCCATTTTCACTTTAAACACATTGACTTCAGTTTCTAATGCACGATTAGAATCTTTTAAAGTGTCATTCTCAGACTCGTATTTGGTTCTGAACTGCGCCAATTGCGATTCTAAGTTAGATTTTTGTTCATTGAACTCTTGTTCTAACTCGTTTCTTCTGGTTTTATGCTCTAATTCGACTCTTTCAGTCATCTTTGCGTACTCAGTTTCCAAGTGGTTTTTAAGCTGGTTGTACTCAACACTTGAATACTGTTTAAGTTGACCGTGTTCAGACTCGAATCTAAGTTGCAATTGTCTGAGTTCGTACTCGAGTCTTGTTTTAGAATCTTTCAACCGGTTATAACTGTTTTCGAAGTTCTGCTTATCAGTGGATAAAACACTCAGTTCTTTTTTTAGTCTCTTTAATTCCTTTTTGATGAACTCGTTCTTTACAGAGAGACGCTCTTTTATTATTTTGTCTTTATTAACATCTCTCTGCATTTTGTTAAGCGTAGACCGCAGCTCTTCGCTTGTTTTTCGTTCTTCTTCAAGCTGGAATCTCCATTTATCCATTTCTGCTTTTAAAGAAGAGACGTGTTCATCAGCTGATTTTTTCAAACCTTTCATTGTTTTCCTATCAAAATTAGATGTGGTAGTGGGTGGTGATGGGTATGGGGGATTAAACTTTGTGAATTGAGGAGGAATGATGTACTGTGGAACCGCTCCTGCAGTGGGTTGGGCCTGGGGTTGAACCTGGGGTTGAACCTGAGGTTGGGGTTGCAATGGAGGAAGGCCTTGACCTTGGCTTGGAAAACGTGTTTGCTGTTGATTAGAATCAGTTTTTGCATTAGCTGCTTCCTGTGGTCTTCCAGTAGGTGTGCTAGCATTATTATTGCCAACTACTTTAACACTTTGAGAATCTGTGTTAATTCGTTCATTGGAGTAGGGTTGGGGTTCTGATTGTAGTCTTACCTCTTCCTCTATGTCCACATTCATACTAGGATCTGAACCTGTTTTCTCAGCATTAGAAGCAGAGTCGTCAATAGAAGATTGAGACTGACTCGCGTCGTCATTGTCACTAGTATTAATGTCCTCGTGACGCTCACGATCAGAACCAGCGCTTACATCATCATTACCACTTTTTCGTAATGTCTCAGTTCCATCCTTATTACTTGAATCCATAGAATCAGATTGAACAAAAGTAGAAAAATCATGTCTGTTTTCATTCCTTGATGGGGATTCCATACTCTCACGTTGCTGATTCTCATTAGTCATGGTCTCGTCTCTCTCACTATCATTATCATTACGATCATGATCTTGGTCATGTTCACTCATTTTAGCTTTTGCCATGATTTCTGAAATTTCAAGATCGTGTTCAGTTTGTAATTGTACAATTCGAAACTCAGCTTCATGCCATAACCGTTTATACTTATCAGAAGTTTCTTGAGTTTCCAAAACCAAGTTTGTCAAATCGTCAGATCCCTTCCATTGAGCAAGTAGTTCTTGTTGTAAGTACTTTTGAAAAACCAACATGTTTTTAATTCGGTCTTTGTCCGATTTAGAGCTCTTTATTTGTTCAGAATAGTTACTGATTTGTTGTCGTTGGGTCTCGTGTACTTCAAAGTACTGTTTATTAAGTCTCAACAAATCATCAATAGAACAATCAGAATCGAAATCAGAGCCAAATGATTGAGAATCTTTTGTTTTTCTTTTTCGTTTACTTGACGGACGTTTCTCACTCTTTCGTCTTTTACTCAATCTGACGTCATCATCGTTATCATTATCATCATCATCTATGTTATCATTTTCATCAACATTACCATTACCATTACCAACAGAACTTGGAGATTCTAACTTGTCTAAATGAGGAGAACTAGACTCTGTTGAATCAGTAGTATGTGTGACATTCTTAGCAATGCGATTAGTATACTTTTCAATGTCTCTTAACATGCTCATGTTCTTAGAAGAAACTTTAGGAATGTCATCTTCATGGAACCACGCCATTGAAAACTCCTCAGTGATGTTATTGAGCAACTCAATGAACTTAAGAACCGTTTCACTGAGTTTATGATTATCATTGCTCAATTTTTTCATGAATTTTCTGAGGTCAATGGGCGTGTTTATAAAGATAATCTCTTGGAAAGTACGAAACGATTGAATGAAGAACTTTATTTCGTTGTAGTAATCGACAAGAAGTCTACGTGGAACCTCAATAACCAGTTTCTCATGAACGTGAATATCACTGTTAGATTGTAAGCTTGATTTTCTAAGTTCTGGATGGTCCGGATCAGCTAATAACACGTCCCATTCGCGTACTAATTTCTGGAAACCACGGAAATACTTGATTGAAAACGGTTCCAAAGCAGGATTGGAGTACATTAAATACAATTGACGTAGACTCTCACTGTGAGGAATTATAATTGGCTGGTCATTGTTAAGAATATCGTTTAAATTTTGAGGAATGTGGTTGGGTGTGTCTTGTGCAGAAAATGAAGAGGATGGAGGGGGTGGGGGGGGGTCTGTACGCGTTTCTCGTGAAACGTTAGAAGACATGATAGGGGGTGCAAACTGTTCACTTCAATGAGGACTGAATAAACTGAAACGTAAGTTTCAATAAATTCTTAATTGTGTATATGTTTCAGTAAGCGGGGGGGGAGGACGCGACGATTAATAATGGAATCGATTCTGAAACGCTTTAGCTAAGAAATTAATATTCTAGTGAGAGGCGGCAGATTTGACGTGATTATATAACCACGGTTAGTGTTAAGTAGACAAAATGGTTGAGATGTGGAGTAATAAGTATTGTGTAAAGTTAATGTTACAATGTTATCAGGAATAACCAGTTTTATACATTTTTTATCAGGATTAGGTAGTGAACGCTCCTTCCAAAGTATATCATCATTAACTACTATGGCTTAAACAGCTAGGGTGGAAGGATTGAAAGCTAGGGGTGGGTGTGAACATATTTCCTTTCATTTTCACAGTACATTGCAGTTATATGTAGTATCAATACTAATTAGCATCGTAGGCGAGGTGGCCGAGTGGTCTAAGGCGCAGGATTAAGGCTCCTGTCTCTACGGGGGCGAGGGTTCGAATCCCTCCCTCGTCACGTTTCTTTTTTGATTTTTGTCGAACCTCCTCTATTTTGCTTTAAATTATAACTTTCTATAAATTCGAATTACATATTGACACATCTTTTTTGCACTTTTGAACAGCAGATTAGCATCTAGTACTTAATACATACTTTTTGTTCAAGATCGTCGATTCGTGCATGTCAATTACGACATGCAAATCACATCCACTAATGATCGCAAGGCGTTATACACCCCCCACACATTTAAATTTATTATTACTATCTCCCAATTTGCATTCAAAAAGAATTGGAAAAAAAGAACTTTGTTTCTATACAGAATAATTGTATCTTTATACATGATTGACGAAGAGCGAAGCTGCACTAGATCTTTTCGTGGTTAAGGGTTTCTATGCATGCATCAGCCATGTGAGTTATCACATCTATATAAATATTTCAGCTGTCTAGAAATTTAAAGACCGAACTCATCGACAATCAAACAGATAAAATGGCAGGAAAATCATTTAGTAAGTTTTTCAGTCATGTCACCGATAAGTCTAAAGACGAAAGTGATCTTGAGTCTAATTCGGAATCAGGAAAACTCGTAGTAGATGACGAACTTGCGGACTTGAACTTACTAGTTTATACTCATCACAGACTAAACGACTGCAGATTCAAATACTTCTGGCGGTTCTCAGCCTTCATTGACAGATTTGGTGAGTCACGAGGTGTACAAAGACAGTTACCTGATGACAGAACCAAAGGTGATATATGGCACTACCTGAGATTACTGGGTATTTGGGTTGGTGCCACATGTACAATTCCTTCAATGACAGGGTTTTTTTTAGGACCTTTGCTTTTCGATCTTAGTTTCCACTCATCAGTAAGCGCTGGTGTCTTTGGCGTCTTTGTCGGGTCGTTTGTAACTGCATATGGTGCCACGTTAGGACCGAAATCTGGATTGAGACAAATCATGGGTTCCAAGTACCAATTTGGTTGGTACTTCAGTAAATTCATTGCCCTTCTTAGTCTTCTTAGTGGAATTGGGTGGTTGATTGTTAACTCAAATTTCGCTGGTCAATTGCTGTCAGCTATGTGTAACGGAAGAATCACAGTAATTATTGGAACGTTGCTCAACTTCTTAGTTTCAATTTTCTTGGCTGTTTTTGGTGTTAGGATCATGTCTATTTTTGACGCTGCGCTTATCATCCCGTTGATTGTTGCCTTCATGCTTTGTTACATTTGTTCAGGCCACGAATTTGTCCTCGATAAAGTTTCCAAAGTTGAAGGTGCTGATCTTGTTTGTAACTGGATTTCGTTCTTCACATCATGTATTGGTATCACCAGTAGTTGGTTGCCAATCGCGTCTGATTATCACTTGGATCTGCCGGAGGACACTAACCCTTACCTTCTGTTTCTGTTTGTGTTACTATCCATCTTCATCCCTACAATCTTTGTAGGGATTCTTGGTATTGGTTTAGCTTCAGCTGGATTGTATGATACCGACAAGGCAGATATTTATAACTCATACGGTGGTGCTGGTCTCATCGTTGACTCTATGAAGAAATGGCATGGAGGTGGTACATTCTTGGCTGTTATCATGTTGATCTCGTTGTTCACAAACTCGGGCGTAACCACTTATTCTTTCGGTCTTGGGTTCCAAACACTTGCTAGACCATTTGCTAGATGTCCACGGTACATTTTCTCGTGCCTTGGTGCATGTTTGTTCTTTGTGTTGGCGTCGGTTGGTAGATCCGGCTGGTCCGAGATCATCTCTAACTTCTTGCCTATGATTGGGTACTGGTGCATGATCTATGCTACTATTCTAATTGTTGAAACATCGTGGTTTAGAAGACAAAAACGCGATATGTACCAATGGGAAGAGTATGCTAATAAGGCACATTTCCCTATTATGTGGGCGTCAATGTTTGCGTTTGGATGTGGTGTCGCTGGTGTTGTTGTAGGAATGGACCAGTACTATTACGTCGGACGTCTTGCACGTCTTTGTGGATCTGCAGGTGCTGATTTAGGTGTGTTCTTATCAGTGGGGTTCACTTTTGTGGGGTATGTACCTGCAAGGTACTTAGAGATCTACCTAAGAAAGGATCCAGTGATCAAGCCTTAGAAAATGCTTCTCTTCTTTTCTTCTTTTTTCTCTTTCATTTAATTCCAACAATAATTCAAATTTCAAATTTCAAATTTCGAAAACGAATGCTGACATGCAATACTCTTAATCCAAGTAATAAATAGCAGAGCGGTATATATTACAACTTATTACAATGCATAACCCTAAACCTCTCCAGACAGATCAATAACCCAACCCTTCGTTTCCTCATCACGTTGAACTAAGAATCCGTTAACATAATAACGAGGTCTTTTCAATGAAGCTTCACTTAAACGGATAGTAGGCATCCATGTTTTAAAAGTCTTAAAAGCTCTAACAGATCTGTTTTCATTAAGATCAACACCCTCACCCTCTAATCCGTAATGCTCAATCAATGAGTACAACAACTTCCTGTTTGGAGTGCTCATTGGTTTAAAAGTAAATGAATGCATAGTTTTAGACTGGACAAGCTGCCTGATTTTCTCCTCCAATGGAATAAACCAAGACGGATTTGCTTGATAAGCCATTACTAATGACTCAGGGTACGTTTCCCTTAAACATGTTTCATTGCAGTAAATTTCTAAGTCTTCACCGCATTCATATTCGCATTTAAGCACTCCACAGTAACAAGTTGTTGATAACTTCTTTTTACATGTATCTTCACATGGCGAGTCATAATGACAAGGCACTTCATGTTTATGACCACACTGTTCATAAACCGTGGTACACATTTCGGTACACGGTTGACAGTCAACACAACATGTCTTTGTGCATGTATGACCACAGTCTAATTTCTTTCTGCAGATTTCCATGCATCTAACTCTCTCAAGTTGAGTTTCATTAGCTGAGCAAACAGTATCTCTCAAAGTCTTACCACATCTACAAGGAGTCTTAACAAAACTAGTGCATGGTGGACATCCTTCGTCATCACTATGACAAAGATGCTGTTCAGAATGACCACAACTTTGAACTCTAGGACACAAAAACGGACAAAACGGTGGTGGAGTACCGCATTTATAAGGCGGTTCCATAGCAGTCCTACCGCATGGGCAAATATACTCCTCATAAATGTTGAGTTTACACGGACTGCATTTTCCTGGATGACACATCTTTTTACAAGTATGATTCCCACAATCCAAAAGTTTACCACATTCTCTAAAACACATATGTGCAGCCTGCTCCTCCTCACTCAATTGAGGTCCCTGGAACTCAGGTAAAGAACTAGACAACTCTCTGATATTACCTAATGACAATTCAGAAAGCGAAACCGTGATTCCTCTCTTGGCCTTTTGTAATGATCTCGTCATCGTTTCATCCACCGGGTTATGCTTAGAGAATTTACAACACAGTCTACGGCATTTGTGTTGTCTACAAGTCAGGAATTGAGGACAAGGATTTTGGCAGTGTACACCCTTCGTGTGTAATTGGTGACACGTGACCTCCACATTCTCTTGTCCACATTCACACTTACTTTCCACCAAGATAGAACAAGGAGTACATTCACCCTCGTGACATTTAGATGAACATTTATGACCACAACGTAAAGTTTTACCGCAAATCTCACCACAAGGAATTAAAGGATCATTGCATTTAACTCTCTTGGTTAAATTTTTACCACAGAAACACTTTTCATCGCTTTTAGGTGTAAATGGACACGGCAGTGCCTTGCGAGAATGAGCATGACATCCTGACTGACATTTGTGGAATTCACACTCGAAAAATTTATTGCAGGTTCTATTACAAGAAATTTTATGGCCTGCACGTGCACGTTTCCGTGCTTCTGGACTCAATTTCTTACAATGATATTTCTTGTTTTTGTTCTTGCCACATAAACAACTAGCAACAACTGTATCATTACATACCCCACAACCAGCTTTGGATGGTCGGTGGCATTTTCTACGGCATATATGCCCGTATTCACACTTTTCTCTGCCACAGATCCGCTCACATTTGTACCCTTCATAAGGTGTTGACGAACACACAGTTCTAATAGAGTCATGGCCACAAAAACATTTGACTTCAGGTCCTTGAAACATACACTCTGAACAGTCTAAATGTGGGCCAGCATGACAAGTAAGTGGACAGGGGTGTGGACACTCTCTTTTAGCACCACATGTTTGACCACAACTGTGGGGAAGGTTACCTCCTTTTGCTGCGGCTTTGCCACACCAGCAGCGATATTTTAACTTTGAGGGGTTGCTGTTATACGATTTAAAGCAAATAGGACAACGCCAAGCTTTTCTTGTACGGAGTTCTTTTTCGCCCCACTTGCGTATACACCCTAAGTCAAAACAACGAAAACAACATGAACAGGACCATATAGCATTTTTAGGTCCGAGGTTTCCTTGACAGACTAAACAGACGTAGTCTTTTAGGACAATCTCTTTATGGATTTCATCTCTTAAAGACATCAAGTTGACATCAAACGCTTATGTAATTGGGTTAAAAGTCTAAGGAAAAAAATCGGTGGTAAATTTATTACTAATTATCCGCCAGTCTTATGTAACTCTCCTCCACTAACCATGCAAATTTGTTGACATGGAGCATCCATCAAACTGTTCTTGGTTATATTTCATAAAATAGTTTAGTATTAGTTTAATTGTACAATGCAGCAATTTATCTAGATTCTTTTATCTAGATTCTTTGAACACTATTCAAAAACGGTGTCATTCCAGTCCCGAACATATTTTCATACCCGAAAATAGCACCAGGTGGTGTTTTGATTTCATCTTCTATGAAACTTCTGGTATACTGTGTGCTGGGTGTTCTTGGTGTAGCTGGCATGTAAGGAGCTGGTTGTTCCGGTTCAGTACGTAATGGGCTTGGGAACATAAACGACGCTCCCTTACTAACCTCTCTAGTACGGGTATATGATCTAGCGAACGCAGTTGTTGCATCACAATTACCAAGGTTGCTAAATCTAGGAGGAGTACGCAAGAAATCATTTGTGGAAACATCACTATCATCGTCTTCAGAGTCATCGCCAATTAGCTCTTCGACTATGCGCACGCTTTCTTGTTGGTTTACTATGACGTCATTAGGAGGGCTCGACGGTGGTGTCTGAATAGACACGTGACCTCTAGTGTCGACATCGACTTCAAATGCTTTTCTTTTATGGGGTCGGGAAGGCGTGAAAGTGGTATTAATTGTTTTCTGGTTTTCTAATGCTTTTTTGAATAAGTTCGATGGTAATAATTTCTTTTTTAGAGGTGAGTTCTTCCATAATTCAGTTTCAGACGAAATGTCAATCGGGTTAAGAAGTTTAGAGATCTTTCTGCGTTTAGGGTGGGAACTAGGCTCTAAATTCTTGATATGCACGACGGGGGGGGAAGATTCTAAACTTGAGAACTCAAGGGACTGGACATTACTGGGGAGTAACTGAGAGAAGTCTAGTTTGGGGGTAGACGTCGCAATAGGGGTTCTAAAGATGCTAGAGGGTTGGTCTATGCTTGAGGGAAGGTCTCCAAGGGGAGAGCTAGAGACCCCGTACGACAAACTAGGGGCGTCTTTAATGGGTGTGTGGAGGTAGTCGCTTAAAAGGTAATTATTTGAGTTTGATAAATCCGACATTTTGTAGAGAGTGTATTATAGTAATGAATGCTCTTCTGCTTTTGTTTTAATACAAGTACTTGTCTAAGGTATTCTTCTGGTTCTTTTCCTTTTTACTTTTTTCCTTTTGCGGGACCGGTGAAGACAATTAAGTTGAAATAATGTCAGCTAATTAGGGCTAGAGTTAATGTAATTAAATTGAAATATCGAGGTTAGGTCTTATTAAAATAAGTGTTCAGGGATAAACACTTCTAAAACTGATGAGGGGTTCATTTTTTAGATTGGGGGTTAAACGGGTATAGAACACGTATTTCATTTAATTCTAGTTAGTTTAACTACTTTAAACGCGACATATGAGGTTATGAGTCGCGTGTGAACCACTGGTTTCACCTAACCCTTAATTAGCCTGTATGCAGGGTTACTACTTTACGCTGATTTGTCAATTTCCTAGTAGATACTAATCAACAGGGGAGACAAAAATAGATGGGCGTATAAAACAGGAAATGCATGTTAAAAGAATGGATGGAGGGTGGGGGGGGTGTTTCAAAAAAATGGGTTTCTATATATAATGCAAAAATTTAAATAAAGAGAACATTTGATATTATGTTTTCTAGGGGGTTTTTTCATAGTTCTGTTTTGTTTTGTTTAGATGTGTCATAGTTCGATTCCCATAGTTGTAGTTAATAAATTTCCATAAATTTGAAAAAGAGAATGTGTGTATCTGGTATGAAATGAAATGCGAAATGTAAACAAATCTTTTTTTTTTAAGTTCAATTTCAAAATGTAAACAATCCAGATCTCTTCTTTTTGAACCCTAATGGGTAAACAACCAATGTAGCTGCAAACAACCCTACAACAATACCAACAGCTACCTGTGTCATTGTAGAACCTAAATCGCTAATAGCATTACTAGCATTATCACTAGACGAATTAGAATCGGAGTTGACGATCGCATCTGCAACAGCCACACCAGCGACCAATGAGCCCTGTGCAGCTACACTTGACGGTACTAATGAGAAGATACCAGGCAACATAGCAGCGAAGGCCAAACCATGTCCCACTCTTGAATAGAGATTACCCAAAATGCCAACTGTAAACGCACCTATTGCAGATGTGAACGCTGATGCATTCTTCACTTGTTGCTGCACAAAGAACAGCACTGCATAACCAGCCGCACCTACTAACACCATAACAGGTAATTGTCTAAAAGATGCTTGATTGACCATAGCAATGAAAACAGTTGCACTTGGAACAAACAAGATCTTCCAGTAGTCATTAACAGTTCTACGGCACTTAGTTTCACCAGAAGCTTCTCTGTCAATCCATCCATAAATGGCTGATCCTAACGTAATACCAAAAGACAAGAACAACGAGTAGATGTTAGCATAGAACATACGCACAGATCCAGCAACCAAGTTCTTTGTTTGCAATTCTAAAGCACCCACAAGAATAATGTACCCCGGCAAAATAAGCGACAATGACCCCTGGGCAATTGCAGCGAAACAGAAAACACGTGATGTGTCATCCTTACCAATGGAGCCAATAGCTCTGCCCAGGAAACTAACAACAATTGAAGAAGTAACTTCAAATACGTTAGCGTATAAATCTGATCTTGGTTGGACCCAGAATTGCAAAAACCCAACGGCAGCACTTACCAAAAACATCATTGGCAGATCAGGCCAGTAGCCACCATAAGCAAACATACCGAACGAAGCACATGATAATCCGTAGAAAATAACAACTAACCACCATGGATACAAGTTCCCCGATTCTAGTAAGTGATCGATATGCGAACTGGCCTCTTCTAATCCCATAATGTCATGTACAACCTCCTTATAAATCAGATGTGTAGCATGTAATTTATACAAGTTCAACCCTTGAGTAACTCTTAACAACTTCGTTTCGGATGTGTGCGTTGTTGCATCACCAAAAGACACTAACATGCATCCAGGGATGTACAGAACTTGAGCGTCGATCTCTAAAACACGAGCAGTGATCTTTAAGTACTCTTCTAAACGATGTGTTGGTGCACCGAACAACATCAATGCTCTTCCTAAACGTAAAAGGAACCGTTGACGCTGAAGCAAATCGGCAATATGCACGGTAATTCTCGCTTGTTCTGCTAATCTTGCCTTTTTCAATGCTTTTTCCTTTTCTTTGCGTCTTTGTTTCTCCTTCTTTTGTTTCTTCTTGGCTTCTTTGGCTTCTCTGTACTCTTTGTCTTTACCACTATCAGGTGCTTTCCCGCCTAAAATGTTAGTGAAATCACTTTTCAGTTCAGAAACAGTTGGAATTCTACCACTAGCAGTCGATCTTTTAAGCGGGTTTCTAGTAGTATGCTGAGGAGCCATCAAATGTGCAGCCGAGCCAGCGGTATGTGCAGCATCTGTAGCCATATTAAGCCCTGAAGAAGCAAGTTTACTCAAAGATGGAACATGTGCCGATGAAGAACTTTTATACCATTTAGGTCTAGACTTGCCCTCTCTTCCCAAAGCAGCTTCACTGCTGTATGTTCGGAAGTAGTTAGGCCGTCTCTTAGTTCTGCCATCTGGTGACGGACGGTCACTAGGTTGGCCACTAATACCTAAACTTGGAGAACCTAATGGTGATCCCATTGGGGAATTAATAGGACTAGCAACCGATGAACCAGATGGACTAGTCACTTCACTAGTAGATGGTGATGCAGTAGTACTCATTTCGTCTTCATCCTCGTCTTGACCAGCATAAAGTTTAAGCAAAGATCCTAACACACCTTCCTTGACCTTTTTAGGAGGAGGAACATAGTCAGGATCACCTCTCATATTGCTGTTTTGGTTTTGTTTATGGGTTGTAGACCCACTTGCCCTATCACTATCTGATGAAGAGTCACTAGTGTAGTCATGATCGTCTTCTGCTTTGATTTCATCGACTCTGTTGATGTTCCCCAAATCTTCATTAGTGGATTTCTCGTGTAAATTCTCTAGTTCTTCATCATCGTCTAATCCAATGTTAAGAATGAGATCCTGATTAGGGACATACCCGTCATGGTTCTGGTCTGTAGGGTGCAAAAAGCTTTGACCAATATGAGAACTTACAAGATCTTTAGCATGTCTTTCTGCTTTACGACGCATTTTGTCTTCCAATCTCTTCAATTCCGCTCTATCATCTTGAATGCTTTGTGTGTCATCAGCGCTTATGTGTGACTCTTTATCATTATGATCATCATCATTGTTACCACCATCATCTGAGTCACTTGTTCGTCTACTATCAATGATGTTTTTAACTTTGCGTTGTCTTTGAATTTGAGAAAGTTCTAGTTTTTTACGAAGGTACTCAGCTTGTGCTGCAGTATCCTCGTCATCATCATTACTCATTGAGTGTGAACTGTTGATGTGAGAGTCTCTGCTATCATGAAGAGTTGGTAACGGGATTGCTCTGGGATCGTCTTCTGCTGGTCCTAATTTAGGAGAACTGGGTTGTGACCTAATCCCAACTGAACTCAACAGTCGGTTGCGCCGTTCTTTATACTCATCGTTCAGGGGATCATCTTTAGAATGTTCAGAACCACCGGGTGCTAATCCACCGCTTGTTTTAGAACCGATGTCCATTAGATGACTATAAGCATTGACCTCGGGGTGTTCGCTGATTGTAATGCTTGGAACTCGTGGCGCAGAACTGGGTCTATTAGGTGTGTTACTAGAAGTGGAGGAGGGGGGGGGGTCCTGAGGTGAGTCTAAAGTAGTGTTAGAATCGGGACTGTACCTGAACCTATTGAATATCGTATTAGCGCGTGTGGCTTGTCTGATGTCCGTGTCACTCTCACTAGAACTGTCTGAATCGCTGTCGTCTTCAACAACCATACGTTTTGGTGCCGTAAGCACACCGCTTGTACGAGGCTGCTGCCTGCTATTTTGCTGGCTGCTTTGCTGGCTGTTTTGCTGGCTGCTTTGCTGGCTGTTTTGCTGGCTGCTTTGCTGGTTATTGAAGTAAGGATTCGAATTGTTACGACGCATAGCGCTGGGCAAACTAGTTTCGTAGTCATTGTTCCGTAAATTCCCGAAGTTTCTTAAAAACTCACGCTGTGCATTACTGCTAGCTCCGCCTCTAGATTGGCCACCAGTATTCCCACTCGATTGATCGCTATTAGTCCTTCTATGTTGAAATGGTGGTGTGGGTGTTCTCTCACTTGATTGCTCACTACTTTGCTCATTTGAGCGAGAATTGAAACGAGGATTAAACTGTGGATTGGATGACTGATTATACGAATTGTCATAAGACTCGTCAGACTCGTCAACCCTTTCTGAATGGTCTTCGGGCTTTTTAGGGGGAATACCTTCAGAAGAAGAGCTTGCATCACTTGATTCTGTTGTTTCATTTGAATCTGGGGATTTGCCATTCCATCTTACTGATTTGAAGAAATTAGGACGTCTGAACCCACCAGGCATTTTACAAAATTGAGGTTAGCAAGAACCTAAATGATGTTATTTTTTTTATTTTTAGAGAATCTGATTTCAAAGCAGCAGGCGCTGGATGAAGTAAATTGGTCTTTAATGTACAGAACCCTGCGGAATATCGATTATGTAATTTTATTGGGACAACGGCCGCAGCAGGTGACGCGTCGATCTTATAATTGAATCATAGTGGTTTAGCAATGAATTAGTGCGTAATGCATCAGATCGTGGTGGGCGCAATTGCGATAGTGTATGTAATATTATGGTAGTGTGGGTTTAGAAAAGTATCTATCAAGGTTTATATGTATTTGCGTATTTATTCGTAGTAAATTAGCACATATAGAAGTGTCCACATATAGAAGTATACGGTAGCACCCATAGATGGTTAGTTTACGCGCTTGTTATGTGGTGGTAGTGGCTGTGATTTGTGTATATGTAATTTGTTTATGCACGGCTATTACACGGTAATGTAAGCAACGGGTTACCCATTATAGCAACTTGATATGGTGAAAAGTAAACAACGGCACCACACCCAAAAATTAAAATTGCCGAAAATTTGTTGGTATTAACAATAACATTATATACATCATCTAAAGACTTTAATTCGGCACAATTCCTAACTCGTTCAAAATGTCGCAGTGCTCTAATTTCATGTTTCTTGCTTCCTCTAATTTATCGTAATCCGTTGAGAAGAACCCCATAGCATTCCTTATTAACCTTTGTTGTTCCATATACTCACTGCTGCAGGCTTGTCTAGTGGTGCTTACAAAATGGTTCTCAGCGGCTCTGTCTAAAGTGCGCAGTTTTGACTTAGATAACGATTTGATATCCTTGGGTTTAACGTAAAAAGGCACGTGGTATTTAGGGGTATGACGAGATTCTGTGTATCCAGGAACAGGAGAAAAAGTAAATCTTGGTAACTTAGTGGAACTAGGACCAGTAATAAAATCAAGTATGGAAGGCAAAATAAGCAGAACTACTAAAACCAATAACGAAAACCATACACTTCTTCCATTTTCTTCTTTCTCTTGTTCTCTTTGCTGCCTTCTTCTACGGGTGTTATTACCAAATAAAGCACTGAAAATGTCATCTGGACCGCCACCACCGAACTGGAAATGCATTTGTGGACCACTCGAAAATGCGCTAGGACCCCCGAAAAATGTCTGGAAAATATCGTTGAAGTCAGCTTGAGCAGCCATAGGATTGCCACCGCCGAATCCTGGCTGTCTAAAGGGGCTGAAGGGTGATCCACCGAACCCTGCTCCTGGGTTAGCGCCAGCTGCTGAAGCTCGAGAATCAGGATCTAAACCAGTTTGGTCAAATATTTTCCGTTTGGTCTCGTCGCTTAGTACTTGAAACGCTTTAGAAATACGTTTAAACGCCTCGTCACTTTGGGGGGCTTTATTCTTGTCGGGGTGCATTATAAGCGCCTGTTTTTTATATGCTCTTTTAATTTCAGAGCCTGTGCTTGTTTTGCTCACGGAAAGAATCTCATAGTAGGCGTCATGCTTTAGTTTCAAAATGCGAATGACTGCTTTGTGCTGCTCCTCTGTGTACTCGGTGGCCATGGGGGAAGTCAACTAATAATTTGTAAGCGTTACTATCTCGACTTTTAATGTAAGTGGTGTAAAATGGTGTGTCGGAGCATTTGTAACAAAGGTGTGGGTGTGGGTGGGGTAAATGGTTGGGACTTTGTAAAAACGATTGGTACAAATCAGATGAACCACAATGGGAAACAAAACGCAGCACAAATGTAAGAAGAAAAGAAAAGTGAAAGAAAAATAAAAACAAAAACAAAAGGCAAAGAAAAATAAAAGACAAAGAGTAAATAATAAGATAAAAGAATAATTGAAGAACACTACTCATGCTATACACTATTTTATATACACGATTTCTGTACTTTGATACTTCTCTAATTTCCACACTTTCATTTTTCTTCCTATTCACACACGTTCCTTTACACAATCAGTCCACTTGTCATTAAGACGCGTCAAATTATAATCAAGATCTGCATTTACTAAGACAGGTTTTAATTTTCTCGTGTCATGTCCCAAGAACCAAACGGCAAACGTGTTTCTCAACAAACGAGCGGAAACCGTAAAAAAATCAAGACCTTTGCTCAAAGATTAGAAGAGGAAACACATACCCCTCCACTTCTAGATGAAGGCATTATTGGTGACCAAGTGTGGGAGCGCCCCCCCCTACCAGAGAACTGGGCTTTGTCAGACATCACATTCCAGCAAATTGAAGCTCAGGAATCCTCAAATAATACCATTGAATTATTTGGCGTTACTACAGAAGGCAATTCTGTGATGTGTAGAATTCTTAATTTTTTGCATTACTTCTACGTTTTAACACCACAAGGCTATGACCATGAACGAGACCACACTGAATTAGCTAATGCACTCAAGTATCGTAATGATGAGGTTGATTACTTCCCAACGATCGAGGTGGTTGATAAGCAGAGCATTTGGGGGTATACTGGTGACGCAAGGAGGTCATTCTTACGAATCACTGTGCACCACCATTACCAAATCAGCAGCGTAAGATCGAATTTCACCAGAGATGTGAGACCGCCGTTTATAACGAACCTCGGATTTGAAGCTCAAACTTATGATAACATTTCGTATTTGTTGAGATGTACAATTGACTGTAAAATTGTGGGTATGTCTTGGATTACGTTACCAGCAGGTAAATACACCGTTTCTGGCGTGAATGGCACTAATGGCACTGCTAATGGCACTGCCTCTCGTAAGCTTTCTAGGTGTCAAATTGAAGCTAGCATTGATTACAAAGATTTGATCGCCCATGAATCCGATGGTGAATGGCTGAAATCCGCGCCATTGCGTATTATGAGTTTCGATATTGAATGTGCAGGACGTCCAGGATGTTTTCCAGAAGCGGGCATTGACCCTGTTATTCAAATTGCTAATGTCGTTCAAATCCAAGGTTCTCAGCGTCCATTCATTCGTAACGTTTTCACATTGAACACGTGCTCTCAAATCATTGGCTCACAAGTTTTAGAGCATAAAACAGAGCAGGAAATGCTAATGGCATGGAGCAAATTCGTCAATGCTGCTGATCCTGATGTTATTATTGGGTACAACACCACAAACTTCGATTTTCCTTACCTTCTAGACAGAGCAGGAGCCCTTAATTTGACATCATTCCCGTTTTTTGGTAGGTTGACTTCACAAAGCCAGGTCCTCACTGAATCCAAATTTTCTTCTAAAGCTTACGGCAATTCAGTTTCAAGAACTACTAAGATTCACGGTAGAATTCAGATTGATATGTTACAGTACATCAGACGTGAGTTCAAATTGCGTTCGTATACCTTGAACAACGTTAGTTCTAGGTTCTTAGATGAGCAAAAGGAAGATGTACATCATTCTGTTATTTCTGATCTTCAAAACGGTAATGCAGATACTCGTTATAGACTGGCTGTTTACTGTCTTAAGGATGCTTACCTGCCATTGAGACTGTTGGATAAACTAATGACGTTTGTTAACATGACAGAAATGGCACGTGTTACTGGTGTTCCTTTAAGTTTCCTTTTAAGTAGAGGCCAACAAATCAAAGTTATCTCACAATTGTTTAGAAAATGTTTGGATCATGATATGGTGGTTCCAGATAAGCGAGTGACTGGTTCTCCTGATGAACAGTTTGAAGGTGCAACAGTCATCGAACCAATCAGAGGACATTATAAACAGCCAATTGCAACTTTGGATTTCAGTAGTTTGTACCCGAGTATTATGATGGCACATAATTTATGTTATTCAACACTGATTGAAAACGATGCTGTTATTAAAGAATTAGGGCTAAAGGAGGGAGAAGATTATGTGGTTACACCAATCAAACAGAAGTTCATTAAGAGTAATAAACGTCAAGGGTTACTTCCTATCATTTTACAAGAACTTATCACTGCTAGAAAGAAGGCTAAGAATGACCTAAAGAATGAAAGCGACCCGTTTAAACGTGCAGTGTTGGATGGCCGTCAGCTTGCTTTGAAGGTAAGTGCAAATTCTGTTTACGGGTTTACTGGTGCAACTGTTGGTAAGCTGCCATGTTTGGAGATCTCTTCTTCAGTAACCGGTTACGGTCGTGAAATGATCGAAGCCACTAAGAGCTTTGTCGAACAGAATTACAACAAGGAACATGGCTATGAATTCGATAGTAAAGTTATCTACGGTGATACAGATTCAGTGATGGTCAAGTTCGGCACGGATTCTTTAGAAGAATCTATGAGGTTAGGAGAAGAAGCAGCTTCTAGAGTCTCTGAAATTTTCCAAAATCCTATCCAATTGGAATTCGAGAAGGTTTACTACCCTTATTTGTTGATCAACAAGAAGAGATATGCTGGGTTGTTATGGACAAATCCTAAGAAGTTTGATAAAATGGATACTAAGGGTATTGAAACAGTAAGACGTGATAACTGTAAACTTGTTCAGTACGTTGTTGAGACTGTTTTACAAAAAATCTTGATTAATAGAGATGAAGAAGCTGCTCAAAGTTTCGTTAAGCAAACCATCAAGGATTTGATGGATAACAGAGTTGATATGAGTTTGTTGGTGATTTCAAAACAGCTCGCAAAAACGGATTATGCGTCAAAACAACCACATTCAGAACTGGCAAAAAGGATGGAAGGGCGTGATAAGGGAAGTGCACCAGCATTGGGTGATCGTATTCCGTATGTTATCATTCAGGGTAACTCGTATGATAAGAATTATGATAAAAGCGAGGATCCGATTTATGCAATTGAACATAATCTGCGGGTGGATACTGAGTACTATTTGGAGAACCAGTTGAAAAAGCCGTTGACGCGTATTTTCGAGCCAATTTTGGATAAAACAAGAACTGAAAGGTTGCTTTCAACGGCGAATATAACCGTTAGAAAGATCACCACTGGATCTTCACCGTTTATGAAGAGCATGACGAGAGCACAAGCTTGTAAGGGGTGCCGTATACCTTTAAGGGGTGGATTTAAGGATTCCGTGGTTTGCAAGGACTGTTTAGATAAGGTCCCTGAATTGTACGCTAAGGAATTGTCGAATGTTAACGAGTTACAGGTACGATTCAGTAAACTCTGGACTGAATGTCAGTCTTGTCAAGAAAGCACACAACATGATGTGGTATGTGCTGCTTTAGACTGTCCTATTTTCTTTATGAGACGAAGAGTTCAAATTGATTTGGCTCAAAGTCGGAAGGAATTGAAGAAGTTTGAATATACTTGGTAAGTTTATATGTATATATCTTGTATATATTGGATGACATTTGTGACTTGTTTGTGCGTTGGTTGCAACAAACCGCCAATGATGTCACATGGCTATGTCACATGACTTGCCCCGCAATTCTATGCACGCTTTTATGCACGCATTCAATGTACGATTGCGAGCCATTACTACCTATTCATTATAATCATAATATTTCCTTTCATAAGTCAAAACAGTATTATATATTCATTAAATAAAAAAAAATTTCTAAAATGCAAATTAAAACTACATTTAACCTTTTTAGTCAACTTCCTCCATAGCAGAGTCGGCAGGAGCAGCAGCGGTAGCGTCGTCAGTAGAACCGGCGGTGGTCTCCTCAGCAGCATCGTCATCGATGTTAAGACCGAGGGCAACCAAACGGTTAATACGAGAGGCGAAAGAGTTAGGATCGTCAAGAGAGAAACCGGAAACAAGAAGAGCGGTCTCAAATAATAAGGTGGTCAAGTCCTTGACAGTACGGTCCTGGGCAGTGCTGCCGGCATCGACCTTAGACTTCAATTCCTTGATGATAGGAGAGCGAGGAGAAATCTCCAAGATCTTCTTAGAAGACATGTACTGAGACATGGTAGTGTCGCGCAAGGCCTGGGCCTTCATAATACGCTCCATGTTAGCACTCCAACCGAACTGGGCAGTACGGATGGCGGCAGGGGACTCAGCACCAAGCTTGTCACCAACGACAACCTTCTCAACCTGCTCACCAAGGACCTCCTTGATGGTGTTAGTCAAGTTCTCGTAGGTCTTAGCGTCAGCCTCACGCTGCTCCTTCTCCTCAGGGGTCTCCTCGAGCTCGTAGTCCTTAGTAACATCGACAAGCTTCTTGTCCTCAAACTCCTTAAGCTGCTGAGCGGCATACTCATCAATAGGATCAACCAAGAAGAGAACCTCGAAGCCCTTGCTCTTCAAGGCGTCAAGGAAGGGAGACTTCTCAACGGCCTTGACAGACTCACCAGTGATGTAGTAGATGTTCTTCTGGTGCTCAGGCATACGGGTAACGTAGTCAGACAAAGAGGTAGGCTCCTCAAGACTCTTAGTAGACTTGTAACGGAGCAACTTAGCAAGAGCAGCACGGTTGCTAGCATCCTCGTGGATACCAAGCTTGATATTCTTAGAGAAGGCCTCGTAGAACTTGTTGAACTGCTCCTGATCCTCAGAAATCTCGTTGAACATGTCAATGACACGCTTAACAATGTTCTTACGAATAACCTTCAAGATCTTGTTCTGCTGGAGCATCTCACGAGACAGGTTTAAGGGTAACTCCTCAGAATCAACGACACCCTTGACGAAGGAGAGCCACTCAGGAATGAGCTCCTCAGCGTCATCAGTAATGAAGACACGGCGGACGTAAAGCTTAATGTTGTTGCGCTTCTTCTTACCCTCGAACAAGTCGAAAGGAGCACGTGCGGGAATGTACAAAATAGCCTTGAACTCAAGCTGGCCCTCAACGCTGAAGTGCTTGACAGCAAGAGGATCCTCCCAGTCATTGGAGATAGACTTGTAGAAGGCGTCGTACTCCTCCTTGGTGACGTCACTAGGGTTACGGGTCCACAAAGGCTTAGTAGTGTTAAGCTCCTCGTTCTCCTTAACAACCTCCTTGATCTTCTTCTTGTCCTTGGGCTTGCCATCCTCGTCAAGCTCCTCAATCTTAGGCTCCTTGTTATCAGCATCGACATTCTCCTCTTCAGGAGCGTCCTTTTCAACTTCCTTAGTAACAACAAGTTGAACAGGGTAAGAAACGAACTCAGAGTGTTTGTGGACAACCTCCTTGATTCTCTTCTCCTCGAGGTACTCGAGCTGGTCCTCCTTGAGGAACATTCTAATTAAAGTACCACGGCCGAGAGGCTCATTGACGGTATCCTTAGTAATGGTGAATTTTCCACCGGCCTCGGACTCCCAGATGTACTGGTCGTCGTCATTGTTCTTGGTGATAACCTGGACGTTATCAGCAACAAGGAAAAGAGAGTAGAAACCGACACCGAACTGACCAATCATAGACATGTCAGCACCACCGGCGAGAGCGTCCATAAGGAACTGTTTAGTACCAGATTTGGCGATCGTACCAAGATTGTTTACAAGATCAGTCTTGGTCATACCGACACCAGAGTCTCTGATCTCAAGGACCTTCTGCTCTTTGTGAGGGATGATACGAATGAACAGCTCGGGCTCAGTCTCAAGAACCTTAGGGTCAGAGAGAGAGAGGTATCTAACTTTATCAAGAGCATCACTAGCGTTAGAGATCAACTCACGAAGGAAGATCTCTTTGTTAGAATAAACAGTGTTGATGATTAAACTCAAAAGCTGAGAAATTTCAGCCTGGAACTCAAATGATTCACTTTGCGACATTTTGAAGTGGGATTTTTTAGATGAGGTGGTTCGAGGTCAGGTGGATGGTGTGTATTTATAGTATTTTTCGATTAGGATTGGGGTTATGAGAAAAATTGATTAGTAATGTTACGAGAAGGTTCTATATCCATCTATTCGGTTTCGACGGGTGGGGATCGATGTGAAAATGTACACCGTGTTTAAATGAATGCGATCGATTTGTGAATTTGAAAAACATGAAATAATTTTTGAGTGGGGTTTATTTTGGTATGATTAATGAAATTGTGGTCACTTTTAGTTTCGAGAATGTTCTATTTGGGTATGCTTATAAATTGCATTTCTGGGCTTGGTTTCTGCAACCTGTTGGGGTATCATGCGCGTCAAAATGAAAGAATTCAAATTGTTTAGGAACTAGTAATAAAATAAGGAGTTATATGTATCTACTTGTGTGCAGAAACTAGGTTTACTTTCTATATAAATACAATTGTACTTGATGTGGTTACACTCTGTTAGAATCCTTGTACGTGAAGTTCTAGTAAGGGTAAGAATGTTCTGTAATCATCAACAGTGTGTCCACACGCTCAACTAAATCGACGCAATCACTGCTTTACAATGATCAATTAACGTCTCATCATTAGTAGATTCCATAGTATCAATAATTTGTAGTTTCAACGACTCTAAATTCAAGTTCTTGAAATGTCCTTCATTAACTGCATTCATGATTTCCAACGCTAAAATAACAATTGAACGGTGTAAATGCGTATCTTTTTCAAATCTCAGAATTCCAATTGTACAATCAAGCAAATCAGATTGTTGGGTGTTGGCAATTGACTCAGGAAATTGAGAAACAATGATGCCTAAAATTGATGATGATGATAATCTTAATCGCAAGTCAACAGTGTCGCGAGCCTCAGCTTTTAAATCACCTAACAGTGAATTCACAAGGGAATTGTTGATTTTCTGAATAGATCCAGGAGTCAAGATCTTCATTAATGCTTCACGTGCTCTTAAACAAGTATCAATGTTAGTTGTGGCATTACCTGTGGTACTACCTGTGGCATGAGCAGAAGATACTTCAGGAAGAAGAAGATCAATAACTTCATTAGTATTGTTTGTTCTAGAAGCAGTTTCGATTCCTTTAATGGCGTTTAAATAAACGTAGGAATCTTCTGCACTTAGCATAGACACGAATACTTTCATTGCGTCTCTGACATTAACAGCTTTTTGTTCAAGAAGCTTGCCGTAGAGGTATAAACCATAAGCTTGAGAAGGAACTAATGGTTCTAAAAGAGCGTGCTTGGCTTCATTGAGTTTGTCCTCTAAGGTGTCTCCTGTCTTAGATGATGACGGAGTTTGGAAAACTGAGCCAGTGATCATTTGTAAACAGAAGTTAGCACGTTCAACAATTTGTTGAGGAAGAACCAGTTTAGGATTTTTGGGTTTTGTTAAGTTTTCAAGGATCTGTTTTTGAGATTCAGTAACTAAATCCTCAATATTGTGGTCTTCCTTACCTAAACATTCCATAACAGCGCCTGTCAGTAGTTGTAGAATCAAGTCTACAAGATTATACTCGCCCTCGTTCAAATCGGCTTCATTTGTCTCTTGTTCTATTTGGTCTTCATCATCACTATCTGCATCGCTGTCTTTGACTTCTAATTTCTGTAATTGAGCAGTCACGTGTGATGGGTGGATATGATGGTGGATATGTTGTAATTTCGCTTCAAGCATTGAAAACCCGAAATCAATAACCTGTTTCAAATTTCCAAATAACTTCGTTTTCAGTTTCGAATGAGTGATGACTCTCTCTATAACTTTGGCTTGGGCAAGAATACTCATTGGATTCGACTCAGTGACATCATTTGTAGATGTGCCTAAGTAACTCTGCAGTAACAAAAGTAAGCTTGTAGTAGCTAAATCATCATCAATAGTTTCTAAAACCAAACAAAAACTTTCAACTCTTTCGTCAATGCTTTCTAATTTCAGGATTTCGTCTTTGGGTGGTTTAACAACAGTGACTAATTTAGGCTCCTTTTGGTCATCAGTGATCCATTCAAGACCGCCTGGAAGACAATCCGACATTAATTGTTGAGAAATGTCAACAACAACTGTTGGTTTGACTTCAATTGACTTTGCTAGTAAACTAACAAATGATGACTGGCATTTAGTTTTCCATACTAGTAGCCATAAACTCAGCGAGCATTTCGAAATTAAATGGTCTACAAGTTTAGAATGTTTACTGTTACTGTTTTTTACAAGTTCAAGTAAACAGGACAACGATTTCCCGCTATATGTGCCGGCACCAGCATCGGTGCCTGTTGTTGTGTCTGTTGTTGTGTCTGCTGCTGTTAACGGTTTCACAATTAAATTTCTTAAGCCACCAACTAATTGAGGCACTCTTTGAGAAACAAGAACAACTAATTCAGCAGTTAATGAGCTCAGCTTGTTTTGTAAAGCCAGTAAGTCATAGAATTGTAACCCTAAACTCTCAATGTAAACCTTACCCCGAACATTCACTGAGCTCAGTATAATAGACACAGTATCCAAAGTAACATTACTAGATTCTGAACTTAATTCCAGTAATGACTTGACTGCATCTTTTCTTAGGATAGGCATGTTTGTAGTGTAGTCAACAACCACTCTTTGTGGATTTTTAACAACTCGCAGCTGGATTAGGGCTGCATATAGTTTACCCGTAGGTAATGCATCAGCTAATCGTTTGAAGCCGTCATGTTCTCGATTTGGTTTTTGATAATAAGCCAAATATGCTAGAATATCAACTAAAAACGGACTTATCAATATCAATTTCGAAATATCATCGTTTTTAAACAGAATTTCCTTAAACAATGTTCTGTCTAGTTCAACGAACCCTTGACCTGATTCATTATTAGTAGGAAAATCCCTAAACCTAGATGTATAATTCAGTAATTGGTCATGTGGGACTTCAGTGTATACACCGTAAGCAACAATTAGTTTAGTTAAAGCAGTAACTACTTTCATATCGTCCACAGCGACAGAAATAATTTCACTGGATTCAGGCAATTCATCTTGACATTTCTTTAACAAATACAATGCCTTGTTAGCAATGCAATTAATAGGACCTAATTTATTAATTTCTAAAGTGCTATTCTTAGTGATGAGTCCACTAGGTTCAAGCCACTCTCTTGTTGATTGCATGTGTTGAGTATGGAAAGCTTGAAGCTCGAGGTGTTAGTTACTTCAAGTACTAAGTACTAAAAAGACTGAAATAAGTGAGAGGTTCAGAACTTATGTGTATGATGAGTAATCGTAACTTCCAAAGGATTAATTGAATTTTTTCCAGAGCCAATAAAACAGAAAAAAATGGCTACTGAAGAGGTAAACACATTACTGGATTTAGTACGTAGTGGAGAACTAGAGCAACTGAAGGTAATTCTAAGCACAGATGAAGGCGTTCAAACTCTTTTAACTGAAAAGGACGAGTTTACCCAGGCTACATCCTTACATATGGCAGCTGCCAACGGCCATGATGAGGTACTTAAATTACTACTTTCGAAGATTCCCGAAGACCAAAGAAAACAATTCGTCAACTCTCCTAACTATACTGGTAACACAGCACTTCATTGGACAGCGCTCACGGGCAGTTTAAACTGTGCTAAACTGTTATGTGAAGCAGGTGCTGACCCACTTCTACAGAACTCTAATGGAATTGACTCTTGTTACCAAGCAGATAGCTCCCAACAAGAAGACGTTGCTACTTATTTATACTCATTAGTTGATGTCCCTGAAGGCGATGAGGAGGACCTGCCTGAAGATGAATCTACTACTAATGACACTAATAACTAATATTTAAACATTACACATAAACAAAACAAAACAATACAATACAATTCGACAATGCAAAATTGCCAGTGCAAATTGCCAGCGCAAATTGAAGAGAAAAAAAAAGTGTGTGGTTCCACATTCTAGAAATAGTATGAAAAAAGTGTTACCACACACGGAAATAAAATCACAAATTAATTATTTATTTACAAACCTAAAGATGTTCTAATATCATTCCGTACTCTTTCAGCGTACTTTTCCGGATTATCACGCCACAATTTACTTGCATCGATATTAGCACCGCTCTCGATGTTAGGTTCCGAGAGCATGCTAAGTACGCTTAGTAAGATCTTCTCCACACTTTGGATCGGAGACCATCTCTCAGCAGCTGATTCGTACATATTAGGATCGTCTCCGGGAGGATGCAAAATTGAGATGCAGACATCACCATTGGGGTAAACATTAGGATGGAAAATAGGCGGGATGAATTTCATTTTAGGCGGGTAAAGTGGATAATCTGAGGGGAAAGTCAGAGTAGCAGGGAACACACCGCCCTCATAACAAGTATCAGGAGGTCCCGCGAGCAAACATTCCCATTCCAGGAAGTTGTCCTCGGAGATCGGTCCGGCAGAGATTCCCTCAGGGGGGTCCTTCATAATTTGTCGGTACTCAGTCATGAGTCTTTTTACTGCAGTGCTAGGTCTTTTTGCTCCAGGTGCCATTTTGGTCAAGTGTTAACTGTTGTTTCGTTCTGATTGGATCCAGTGCGAATGTGGGTTGAGGTTAGTTAGGTGGCCTTTGTAAAGTCCCTTTTTTAGAGTGATGTTAACTAGTGGAAGTAGTCTAATTTATGTAATCACTGAGTGTGTAACGTTATAGCTGGAATGTAATGTGATTATAATTACAATAGACGGGACTTCCTGACGATGGGCCAAAAACCTTGATTTGTAAGAAGAAACATGACACATACGACATATCCACTTCCGACTTAAACACTCTGAATCTATACTTAACGGTGAAAGGCGGGTGACAAAGACGGTGAACAAACCCCAAAAACGGAGACCTAATCAAAGACGGAGTTCGTCAACGGAAAACAAAGGCGGGTCTTCTACGATTACTAAAACAACCGAAAAAAAAAAAAGGTATCGATTAATACACCTTCTATACACCTAAATTTAGATTTAAAATAAATATATACCCATGAACCCACTACTTCATTTCACTCAACAACCCTCCTCCATTGTAAACTCTTCATTAATCTGTTTTAAATACCAATCTCGTATAAAAATCCCCCCAATTGTTGGTGGTTTGATTATTCCACCAGAGCGGGGTTATGACTAATTTTTTCTCTACAACCCATTTCACATGGTTGTTTATAAAAATAATAAATTTGCATGTTTAAGTTGTATCCGAGGCCACCGGTCGTCTACCTGTGAACATACCGATCGCGTATTATTACAGGTAAGAAAACCCGGCCGAAAATCCAGCACAGAATCCAAAAACAGAATTGCAATTGTTAAAAAGGACAGTACACCACCAGAATTAAATTTCCCGAAGACTCCGAAATTCGTTCAAGGTGAACAATTTCTTACACTTAATATTGGAGACGTAAAAGACATGAAAATAGATAGACAATTGACGTCTAACAATTTAATTGACCCCTCATATGTGGACGAGGAGATCGTTTATACTGACAAATACGTATTCACACATGTGGGAGACAACTTATTTAAGAGAGAGGTACGAATTGGGAATTTAGAAAACGAAACCGAAGATATCTGCCTGGCTTCATTACCAAAACTGAAACACCCGCCAATAGCGGATAATATTACGTCTACTTTAGAACCACACATTACTTCAGGACTTCCAATTGATGAGACACCATCACCTGTGGTTATAGCTCCCATGCATTACCAAACATCCGAGGGAACTTCTATTCTAAGCAGGATTGGCGTAAGCACAGAGGAAGCACATCAATTGTGGCCTGGTTACGTTAACGAAATGGATATGTTATACGTGCCTGACTGTGCAATTCCGGGAAAGTGTAAATGTGGAGACGGGTGTAAATGCACAGATTGTTACGAACATAACCCCATGAATCAACGACATGACCAGTAAAATAAATAAATGCAACTAAACTAAATGCATCTAAATGCAGCTTAGCAAAAAGAAAATGTGAAAAGAGAAATGACAAAAAGGAAATATAAGTAAACAATGTGTTACAATAAAACGTTAAGTAGAACGGCATTCTTAGCCATCTCGTTTATAATCTATTTGTTTAATGAATTCAAGACCACAATTGTTTAATGTCTACCCCCTACATTTTATGCATACATTTTTTCATACATTTTTACATACTCATTTGCTAACCGTTAAGTCGATGGTCACTGTACCACCTCGACTAATTTGATACTCAGCAACCTGCATGTCATACGTCATTCAATTAACCCTCACACACATTTTCATTTTCAGTTCACAAGCAGGCTTAGACTAGGTTAGCTTAGCATAGCATAACTAATATGCTTACATACACACATAGAACTAACGTCACTTTTTGCTTATGATATATTTTGATAAAAACAAGAGATAAGAAGAGGAGTGGGGCAACATAAAGTGGGGATATCTAATCCTAAAAGCCTCGATCGGAATAAACAAGATACAAGCTATAAACAAAATGGTCAATTATTCTAATTTACAAAACATAAGTTTAAACTAACATCTTATTCGCTCCCCCCCCAACCCCAATTTACCCTACATTTGCCCGCTGATTAGATCGGTGTCCATTCAGTCATCTCCGCGGTTTGTTTGGGAGTAGTTGGGAGTTATTCTGCACAACCCTAACCCTATTAAAAGATATTTACTCATACCTTAACGCTGAACGCTTGACTCTAACGCTGGGAGAAAAGACACACGCGTTATTCGTGCGTCTAATTTTATGTATAACCTAACACGTGACAATAGATAAGAACCTAGTATTTCTTTATTTGCTTGCCGTACTCGGTTCCCAGATCTTTACACATACAAAACTGAAGATGTCATTACCCACCAATCACGACACCAGTAGCCTTGAAAAAGGCGCTGTTGGCAAAACAGTTAATTCAGAAACAGAAAATGGTGAAGTGATTTCTCGGGAGTTCACTTCCGAGAGCAGTTTTGACTACTTAAAGGAATCTGCTGAACCTAAAAAGCGCGGTATTTTCGGCAGATGTGTCGACTCATTCAAAAGACCTACTGATTTTGAGGATTTAGACCACCTAACTAAACAAGAAAAAGCCATCGAGTTCTTAGGACGCGCTAAGCCCGCTCTTTCTAAGCGTCATGTTATGGTCATCGCCGCCTCCTCTGGTGTAGGAACCGGTTTATTCGTCGGTTCTGGTAACTCGTTAAAGCTGGCTGGTCCTGCCGCTTTGATCATTGGATTTGCAGTCATGGGATTCAACTTAATTTGTGTTATTATGTGCATTGGTGAGCTTGCTGTAAGGTTCCCATCTATGTCCCCTATTTATGAGTTCCCGGCTAGATTTATCGATCCTAGTTACGGGTTCGCTGTTGGATGGATTTATACGATCTGTTGGTTTGTTACTGTGCCATTAGAGTTGATTGCAGCTGCCATGGTGACGAGATACTGGAAGGACGACAACAATGCCGGCGCGAAGACAAATCCAGTTGCGTGGGTCGCCCTTTTATATGTGTTTGACTTCGTCGTTAATTTTGCTGGATCTCGTGGGTTTGCTGAGCTTGAATTCATTATTGGTTCCGTTAAAATCACTGCTGTTTTAGGTTGGATCATTTTTGCGTTAATTAACGTTTGTGGTGGTCCTCCTATGAACCACCGAATTGGTAGTTATAATATGAGAAACCCTGCGGCTTTTACTCATGGATTTAAGGGTGTTGTCCAGGTTTTAGTCAGTGCTAGTTTCGCATTCGGTGCTACAGAGGTCAGCGGTATGGCCGCGGCTGAGACACCTAACCCTATGAAATCATTGCCTTCTGCAGTAAAGCAAGTTTTCTGGAGAGTTATCGTTTTTTTTATTCTTAGCGTGTTGTTCATTGGACTTATGGTTCCTAGTAACGCTCCTGGTTTGGGTTCCTCTAATGACGGTACTGGTTCCCCATTTGTTATTGCTTTGAGAACCACCGGTGTTAAGGGGTTGCCTTCGGTTATTAATGCTGTGATCATGTTCTCAGTTGTTGGTGTGTCGAATGCTGCCATTTATGCAGGTTCTCGTACTTTGACTACCTTGGCTATTAAGGGTGGTGCTCCTTCAATCTTCTGTTACATTGATAGACAGGGAAGACCAGTGGCTTCTTTGATTGCTATTGCTATCTTCTCTTTGTTGTGTTTCGTTAGTGCTTCTGATGAGTACAGTACTGTTTTCGACTGGTTATATGCATTCGCTTCATTAGCATTCTTCTTCTCTTGGGGATCTGCTTGCTTGTGTTTCCTTAGAGTTAGATGGATCATGAAGAAGAGAGGCAGATCTACTGATGAGTTATTATACAAATCACCTCTTGGTATTTTCGGTGGTATTTGTGGGTCTGTTATTACTTTCGGTACTTTAGGTTTGCAGTTCTGGGTATACATTTTCCCTATTAGTGCCGACAAGAATGTTCACATTAAGCCATCTGCGGAGTTCTTCTTCCAGAACGATTTGTCAATTCCGTTCTTCATTTTCTTGTTTGTTTGCCACAAGATTTTCTACTGGAAGACTTCTAAATTTGTGACAGACTCCGAAATGGACATTGATAGTGGTGTTCGTGAAGTTGATTTTGATAGACTTAGAGAGATTCAAGAGGAAGACAGACTGAAGGCTCAGAAGAATCCTTTAAGAAGAGTTGCGAACATTTTCTGTTAAAAATGGATCTTTTCTTCTTCTTCTTCCTTCTTCTTCTTCTTCTTCTTCTTTCTTCTTGGTTAATGCTAATGATAAAGTGAAGAATAGATTCGATGAAACTAGAAACAACATTTAATATGCCTTCATTGGTTTTGTCGAAATATTAATGACTTGTTTTGTACCTGAATGATAGAATCTCATATCACACACATACGAAACTCAAATGCAAATAGAAATGAAAGAGATGAGTAATGTAAAGCCGGTGGATAATGAACGTCCAAACAAAAAAGGGACATAAGACAAGAGAAAGAAAAAGAGAGATAAGAGAATGTTTGATAAGAATACAAACTAATAATTCATAACGGATCAAGAGAGAGAGAACGAACCATCAAGAAATATATTAACATTACAATCCCCTAACCTAACCTGACTCCGTCTTGAATTGATACATTTGACACATCCGTCTTTCCTTTCTTCTCTTCTTAGCTCCTTCTGGAAAACACCTAGCTTGAACACTCGTTAGAAATGTCTCTTAAATATTACCATAGTTACTATCTTCTTCTTCCTCTTCTTCTTTTTCTTCTTCGTTTACCTTCTGATTGACCTCCCAATAGTTATGACAACAACAAACGGTTAATTTGTATACTCACTTAAATGTAGATAATACAAACAATTCATATAACGATTTATCAAACAATTCTAGAAACATCACATTAGTTATATATATATCGCTACACTACCGTAAACGAGATCTCACGAGATCTCCCGATCTATAGATTATCTTGATTTGATAAGTGATAATGATTATTCGCAATCTGTACCCGTCGGGAACATAGAGGCTCAGATATCTGAACAACGGTTAAAAGATAAGATTTCAAAAATAAAAACAACCAATTCACTTATCACTTATCACTTATCACTTATCAATTATCAAGCAGCAAGCAGCAAGCACCAATTGACAGTCTTTCTAAAAGAAGTAACTATTCCAACATGTAAGATTATAATCAGATTAAGAGACATCGATCTCAGCACGTATCGCGTGTTTCCCTAACCCTAAAGTTCGATGTATCCACAGTTCACTTTACACAATCAAATTGTACACAACGTAATGTATTACATTACCTTCTCTGCTCTAAGAAATTATGTATATATTTAACGTAACTAAAGATTAAATCTGTAATGAATAACTGTAATCATCTTGGACGTTCTGGGCAACCCATAAAATAAGACAACTAGCCATTATCAACCCAGAAGAAACAACATTCTGTACACCCATACCGAGAACAGGGAACCCATGATGTGGTATTAAATATTTAAGAACCAATATTACAACCGAACCAGCAAGTCCTCCAGATAAAAATGCAAATCCCATAAACAAAACAACTTTGGCCTGCCATGTATCGTCGTTCGAGCCGTATTCAGCACCGAACGCTGCGCTGCCGTTCAATCTGTTCTTCTCTACTAAATTTATAACTGCCATTCCTAATGATGCTAATATAAGAGGTAACCAGTCAACAAATCCAACATGTACATCTGACGGGTTTTTATGAGCGCTCCATAGAGACGAATCTAACATGTAATAAAATGCAACACTATAAAGAACACCTGAAAGGTATACACCACTAGCACGTAGTGTTTGAGAGCCTAAATCAGGCAAATTGAATGCAGATAACCGGAGTGCCATTTAGGAAGTGACGCTTTTGGATTATGAAATCAATACACCCGACAGTGACTTAGCATAGCAGCAACGTGCGTAATAGAAGATGATGATCTAAAAGAGGGAGGAGGAGGTCTCCTTGAGAATTCAAGGAGAATCTCAAGGAGAATCTGAGTTAAACAAAAAGTAAACATACACACTTGATTAACCATATTTAAATAATTGACAATTATAAATACCAAAGTTGGTTAAATACATAAACTTTGGAAATAGAGGTATATAAAGCTGACCAATTGCAACTGTAAGTAAGTACAATATGATCGAAACTAAAGATCTTTACTACGTATTCCAGGACGAATCTATTGGGTTACACGGCCTTGATTTAAGCCTTCCAACTGGTTCTAGGACTCTGTTAGTTGGTGCTAACGGTGCTGGCAAATCCACACTTTTGAAAGTACTCGCAGGCAAAACGCTTGCTAAAAGTGGCTCTGTATTAATTGATGGAAAAGATCCCTTCCGTGAAGGTCTTCATCAAACTACGTATTTAGGCACTGAATGGGCCACAAACACTACTGTTAGAAGAGACATTAGTGTCACTTTGCTTATTGAGAGTGTCGGTGGAACTGCATTCCCCGAGAGAAGAGATGAATTAGTTGATTTGTTAGATATCGATCTTACATGGAGGATGCACCAAGTAAGCGATGGTGAGCGTCGTAGAGTTCAATTATGTATGGGACTTCTTCGCCCGTGGCAAACACTTTTGCTTGATGAAGTTACTGTTGATTTAGACGTAGTCGCTAGAGCTCGTTTATTAGATTTTTTGAAATCCGAAACTGAGACCCGCCATTGTCAAGTAGTTTACGCAACCCACATTTTTGATGGGCTTACAGATTGGCCTACCCACGTCGTGCATATGCACCAGGGACGCGCTCTTTATACCGCTCCGATCGAGCAAGCAATTGAAGACAATAAACATTTGTGTACCGGAACTAAGGGAACTCAATTACTTGAGATTGCATTAGGATGGTTAAATACTGATTTGCTTAACCGGGGTAAACGCCAACCACGGAAAAAGTGGTCCGAACTCAAGGTCGACCCGTCACATGACTTGGATCATGCAGATAGGTTCTCGAGCTATTTCAAGCTCACAAGAGGCAAATAAGTAATTGATCATTAAGATGTATAAAAACCGGCAATTGGGTATTTGAATTAATATGTATATAAAAATATATGTTTTTAGACAATTTGTGGCTAATTTTACACTTCGTTGGTTTGGTTTAATATGTACTACAGTACCACGAGTTAAAGACTAGACACTATTGGATCACTAATGTGTATGCATAGTAACCCTGTCAGAATACCCCTGTCGAAAAAAAAAAAAAGACGTTCAGTGACGGAATAGGAACCCCGACCTCGAACCCTATCCAAATAACAAATTGCGGTTCTTACATTATTTTTAGAACATAATAATAAAACAAAACAAAACAAAACAAAAAACTAAAAATTAAAAAGTAAATATTCCATATAGTTCAAATGTATACCTATATACCAATTGACCAACCCTATTCTTCATTCCCCCCTTTCTACGTACATCCAATGAATCTTCAATTGACAACGGAAACAGTACACAGATAGAGAAACCCTGAAAATGATTTCCTAATAAAAATTTCACATCACATTCCAGACGCCTTCCTGTGTACACTAAGCGCATATCACATGCATAAGTCAAAATTCATTACATAACCTTTACGAGCTGGTAAAGCTTCTTATACGACACAAACGCGTAGAATTGTCGTAACGGCCATACAGGTAAATCGTAAGCCTGTTTACAAAAGAAAGAAAAAATCACACTTAAACTCGTAAACACCCACACACACTCATACCCCACCCATGGATATTGTTCTTGAAGTCGCCGATTATCTCGGATTCGACAAATTCTATGCTAGTGTATTCCCTGCCTCTGCCAGCAGCACATTGAATCATCTCGCTGCCAAAGCCAGTGGAACCGCTACTAGTCCCACCGCCGACGGCATCATCTCTACAATTAAACA
The DNA here is from genome assembly GCA_030568935.1 of Starmerella lactis-condensi. Taxonomy (NCBI): domain Eukaryota; kingdom Fungi; phylum Ascomycota; class Dipodascomycetes; order Dipodascales; family Trichomonascaceae; genus Starmerella; species Starmerella lactis-condensi. Next base: position 59,116 of record JAJMJH010000018.1, read on the forward strand.
GGAGCTCCCTAAATACGCCAGTTTGGTGGCGAATCTCACGAGTAACAAACCTAATCGTTATGGTGTCGCTCCTACGTACTTCCTTCCTGCTACTGAGTATGCCAGTCAGTCGATTTTAGCCAGAGACAACATCGCCAGACAGACATTCACTCTCTTTCTTATCACCACATTCTTCGGATGGGTGCTCTACTTAGGAACTGCTGCTTTCAGTTACCTGTTTATTTATGACCATGATAATTTCAACCACCCTAAATTTTTGAAAAATCAGGTCCGCATGGAAATCCACAGAGCGGTTACTGCTATTCCCACAATGACCCTTTTGACCTTACCCTGGTTCGTTGCTGAGGCTCAGGGTTACTCTAAATTGTACTGGTCACCTGAAGGTAATGGTGGATGGACTTATATGGTCTTGCAGTTCCCTATCTTTTTGATCTTTACTGATTTCATTATCTATTGGGCTCACCGTTGGTTGCATCACCCTTGGATTTATAAGAACTTCCACAAGCCTCATCACAAGTGGATTGTTTCTACTCCTTTCGCTTCGCATGCTTTCCACCCTGTCGATGGTTACGTGCAGAGTATTGCATATCACGTGTTCCCTTTCTTCTTGCCTTTACAGAAGCTTTCCTATCTTGCTCTGTTCGGCTTCGTTAACATCTGGACCGTGCTAATTCATGATGGTGAGTACTTAGCGCATGATCCCATCATCAATGGTTCTGCATGCCACACTATTCACCATTTGTACTTCAATTACAACTACGGTCAGTACACTACTTTATGGGACCGTTTGTTTGGTACTCATAGAACTCCTGATCGTGAGTTGTTCAACCCTTGGGAAAAGAAGGCTGACACTACTTACAAGAAGCAGGTTAAAGAGATGGAGAGAATCCTTTCAATTGTTGAGGGCGAAGACGACCGTGTCTACGTCTCTAATGCTGAGAAGGATGCTGCTGTCAAAAGACGTTAAACCTAACCTTTTTGGTTATACCCTTTGGTTATAAGTTGTGTTTGGCGTTTCCCTAAATATAGACTTTCTTCACTTTGTGTTCACTTTGTGTTCACTTTGTGAAGAGTTATAAATGTATAGTCCCCCCCGTACATAGTTTGTTCATAGTTTTTTACCTTATTTTTTAAAACAACAATCAATATGAAGAACAAAATCGATAGGTTGAACAATCGAGATTGTGAAATTCTAATACATACATGTTTAATTAGATGCATATGTCATGCATGATCTTTATCAGGTTCTGTGAACTCATATGCAAGATCGCGATCGATGATCGAGATAGTAGGTCTACCCACCTCGTCAGCACCAATACCGTAGAAATGATCAGCAACAGTTACGAATTCAGGATGGAAAGTTGTAAGAATAAATTGTGAAGCATTACGTTCTGAAGATCTGCGAACACTCATTGCCAGTCTCTCTCTAGCCTTATAGTCGAGGTTAGCATCAACCTCATCAAACAAGTAAAAGGGAGAAGGATTGGCTGCTTGAACAGCAAAAATGATGGAAAGGGCACACATAGTCAATTGACCACCACTTAGTCTTCTGGTTGTACCAATTCCTTCAACGGCAATGTCTACACTTAAGACTTCAGACTCGTCATCACCTTTGTACTCAGGTTTTAAGAACGCTCTTACACCGTCGGAAAGAAGTTCGAAATTATACGTGAACTTTGTAGAAACATTCTTTAAGAAGCTGTTGAATCTTTCACGTTTTTCGTTATCAAGTTTGGTCATGACTTCTGCTAACTCGTCACAGATCTTACCTAAATCGGCATGCTTACCTTGCAAGTCAAGCAACTCTCTGTGCAATCTGTACCGTTTATCTGCAGCACTGCGGTCGATATAATCAAATTTCTCTTTTTCACGTTCTAGTTCTTCGAGTTCTTTTTCATACTTTCGAGAAGTCAACTTCCGCTGCTTAGAGGACATTTCTTCAAATTCAGGAATCTTGGCCTGCCAGCTAAGATCCAAGGCAGGTAATGCTTCTCGTTTAGAAATGAACTCGCCTTGAAGTTTCTTTATGGCTCTGCTTCTGATTTGAGTGCGGTCGATCTTCCTTTTAAGCGCATCTGATGACTTAAGAAGTTCCTTATACCGAGACTCTTCGAAGTCAAACTCCTCAGAAATGATATCCCGTTCAGCACGTAAAGTATTAACAGTTTGATCAAGCTTGCTAATTTGTGTTTTCAACTTCTTGATGGCATCCTTCAACTCTTTACGTGTTTGGTTATCACGGTGTTCTGATTGGGCAGCTTCATTCAAAGTAGCACGTGTGATTTCAGACTCTAAATCCTGCAATTGAGTTTTATAAATCTCGAACTTGTTTTGATGAGAACGCAAATTAGAGTTATTCTCCTCTAAATTGAACTCGAGATCGGCCAATTCCTGTTCAATGGCTTCGATCTCAGCATTTGATGATATAAGCGTTCCCTGATTCCGCTGCTCAATCAACGAGCTACGTAGCTCCTCGTAAGCTTCAACATCCTTGCGAACATTTTCTAAGTTACGTTCAGTGATTAGGATTTCTTTATCCAAAAACTTGAGCTGTTCATTCAAAGCATGATTATCATGAAATCCACCTATCTTAGTCATCAGAGAGCTCAGTTTAGACGTGATTGGGTACATTTCGTTTTGTTTAGCAAGTTTCTGTTGATTCAACTCATCGATTTTGGTTTCGAGTTCGGTTAACTTCTTGGTTTTAACGCTTTTTTCCTTTAGCAACGACCGGAGTTTCAAGACTCTGGCGTGTCTTGTTAACATGTTAGTAGAACCACGAGAAGATGACTGGGCTTTACCACCATGAATGGGACCTTTATGTTCAAAAACATCACCTTGAGGAGTTACAGCAGTCACCGGGTTCTCTGAGCTTGTTTGTACTGCCTCATCAACAGATGGACAAACGATGTACCTACGGAACATACCACCAATGATCGATTTAACTTGCGCGATCTGATTTTCCGGAGCCTGAGATGTTTCGTCACTTAAAACTTTCAATTCATCACTAAGTCTAGGGAACCCCAAGGTATTAGCCTCGGGTTCTTTGAACTCATTACTGTGAACATTCAAGAAGGAGATCCTCATCGGTAGATCCTTCAGTCCTGACTCCTTGTTGTTCATAGCCTCAGAGATTTTTTCGATAATATCATCATTAGTGACTAAATTAATGTGGAAATTAGTTCCGCAAACAGCATTAGTCGCCTGTTCATAAGCCATGGGTACATTAACATACTCAGCTAATGTGCCTAAATAGTCCTGTTTATCAACAGAGCTAAGCACTTCAGAATCTAAAAGTTTTTGAACAGCGTATAACCCATTCAAATACAAACCTTCTTCACCTGAAGCTCCCTTTAAAGTGGTTTCTATCTCCTTTTCGGATCTGTCTAAATCGATGGTAGTGCGACGTAAGTTAATTGTAGTCTCCTTAAAAGACTGATCCAACTGTGAAACTTCACCAGAAATACCATCACGTTCGGAAACACAGGTTTCCACTTCGCTGTTGAGTTCTCTAAGCTTTTCCACCTGTTCTACAACTTTAAGACGTTGCTCACGTAAGTCATTCAGATGATCATTCAACTGATCTACAGATTCTGAAGGAAACAACCTGGATTTTGAAGTTAAATTATTGATATATTCAATAGAACTTTCTTCAGAAACATTAGCGAGTTGTGAACTAGCTAACTCGCGTTGTTTTTCCATGATCTGTTTACGCATGTTCTCGATCTCAGCTAACGAATTGCTGATTTCTGACTCCTCTGCTTGCAATTTAAGTTTATAACTGTTGATTTCGTGTTCTAAACTTTCCTTACTTCGGGTCGTATTCTGCATAACCGAGTAGTAATCGCGTTCTAACGCTTGATCTAAAGCGGTGCCGTCACTGGTGGGTTTCTCCAAATCCACTAAATCACGGGTATCCCTGCTCAATTCAGACTGTAAAACGTCTAATTCCTCTTCTGCAGATCGCAATTCAGAAGATTTATACAGTAATTTACCTCTGGCATCCTCTAAATTAACGCTAGCATCGTCAAGTTGAGTTTGTAGATCTGATCTTGACGAGGTCAACTCCTGGAAATTAGACTCTGCCTCGGCCAAATGGTCTTGCATCGTTGCAATTTCAATGGAATACAAATATGCTTGTCTGGTGAAGCCGTCCATTTCCAAATTCATGTACTCACGGAGCTGACTTTCTTGGAAATGGATGTTAACAAAGTGACTTTGTAACTGCTCGATTTTGACTTCGATCTCTTTCAATTCTTTCTGGGTGTTACTCAATCTGCTTTCGGCTTTAGTTTTGTAGTTGTCGAATGTGTGGACACCGCTGAAGGCAAGCAATTTTTCCAGTCTTGTTTTAGGATCAGCTAATGCCAGTGTAGAAACCTCGCCCTGGGGGACAATATAGAACCTACCAGCGTCCCTGCTAAGACCTGCCATTGTCAGTTGAGAGAACAAAACTGTTTTAGCAATTGATCTGCCGTTGATTGTATAAGAATCTCTTGATGTTGACTTAGCACGCTGGATAGTAACTTCACTGCCAAACTCAGGGAAACAGTCCTGAGTATCTGCTAATGTTACACTAACTCTAGCCAATTCCTCGGATTTGCCGAAAAATTGTAACATTCTACTCAGTTCGTCGTCTGGAATATCGTCAAACACGAACCTAATGGCACTGAAAACCGTTGACTTTCCGGACCCGTTTTTGCCGATCACAAGGGTGATGTCGGGTCCGAAATTCTCCATCACGCATTCTTCATTATAAATAACGAATTTCGAGATCTTTATTTGCTTGATATACATCTCGAACGCGTAGCTCGGGTGGAGGGTAGAGTTAGAGTGCTTTAGTTAATTAAAGGATTAACAATCACAGCTAAATTACGTGCGTGAGTTACGCGTCGAAATTCGTTCCTCTGGTTATGTAAGTAATTGTGTTAGTAATCGAATATTTTTATTTCCACATCCACCGTGGTGACAAAATTACATTTGTCATGTGTACAAATACACTACACGTAGTAAAAATATACACACACATAGTATATACCTATAACTCCTCTTCAGTAGTATCTAATGGACGCACACATGAAGGACGAACAACCACACCGTGATTAGGCAATGCATTAAACAATTTAACACCCTTTACTGAGCCGTCATTCTTCCCATCAGGAGTCAGCAAATTAACACCAACCCATTGACCATGTGGAAGCACTGAAATATCACCAATAAACTCTACAGTTCCTCTATACTCATCTCCAGAACTCAATTTCACAAAACACGGCGATCCTAATTCCATATCTAATTTATCAGTAGGTACCTTAAACTCCCTGTCTTTAGCAACTCTTTGCTCAAGCTGTTTTCTTTTCCATTCTAAAAGTCCACCAGATCTTCTTTCGTAAGCCTCATTAGACAGTTCGAAATGGTGGTCGTCATCAAGAACTAACTGCTCAGATTTATCCCTCGAATCTGTAATGTAAAGTGAATCTCCGTGTTTCAAATTCAAATTTTCAATTGAGCCAGATTCCCAAATAAGTTCAGATTTGTTACCGTTTACACCGTCTATATAATACTTTTGAGCGTCAGGCGGGATTCCTGTAACGAATTCCATTTTCTTGCTAAATTCTGTTTTACTTAAATCTTTATTTAGTTTCCTAAGTCCAGTAGCAAACTCACTCTTAATCTCCAGCTCCAACGACATATTAGTATTAGTATTACTTTTAGTATTACTATTCGTGTTCAACTTCGTGTTACTGGTATTATAAAGACACACACGTCTTTAGTATTCGGATTATTAAGAAAACAAGTCTGAACCTCCAAGACTTAATACTTCCCAACACCACCACAGTAAAGTAAACTAACGCAGATCAATGTCAGCAAATCATACTGAAGAACCAGAAAGAAAACCGTTTGTTCCTTGGTTAGGTGAGGCCAAACCCAAACGTGGACCCATCTACGACTTCGAGTCTAAATTAGGGTCTAATTTCCGTATTGAGTACATGAACGGTAGATGTGTAGAGGGCAAACTTGTTTCATACGACAGATTCTGTAATGTTGTTTTAGAAGACGCTGTTGAGCATTTAGAGAACGGCAGTTCTCGTAAATTGGGTAAAGTTTTCTCTAGAGGAAGAGTGGAATCTTTAGGAGCTAAATAAAACTGATCTTAATTACGAACTGGATTCTTATAATTATTTTATGATAGTTAGAATATAATGATTTTCTTTTTCTTTTGTTTCTTTATCTTTCTCTGATTTTATAAACTTAAGTAATTCGTGTGTCCACTTTTAAGTCTTTCCACATTTAAGACATGAGTGTGGATACGCACACCCACACCATAGTTAAGCAAGCTTATGCTTACAACATATCCTTGGCTTCTTTTTTTCTTTTTCTTTTTCTTTTTCTTTGGCCTTAGCCTTGGCCCGTCTATGTAAGCACTATTTCAAACTTACAAATTTCCAGGACTGGCTTCCTTACGTCATGGAAGTAGAGCCCTCAATAACCGTCCGTAAAGTAGGTAAAGACTTCGTAGATCTCGTTTTAGAGAACTGTGACTTGAGTGTGGCGAACGCATTGCGACGCGTTTTCCTTTCTGAAATTCCTACAGTCGCTATAGACCTCGTAGAGATCGAGGTTAACACGAGTGTTCTTGCCGACGAATTCCTGTCGCATAGATTGGGTCTTATCCCCCTAGACAGTACCTACTCCACGGAATTAGAGTATACTCGCGACTGTGACTGTGAGCTCTACTGTGATAAGTGCTCAGTAGTACTTTCCTTAGACGCTAAATGTACCACCGACCAAAACATGGACGTTTTCAGCTCAGATTTGACTGTTGACGTGCCAGCGAGAGCAGACGATAGCATTGGCAGACCATTAGAACCGCAAACCCCTAATGATAAAGGCGTTTTGATTGCTAGATTGCGGAAAAATCAAGAGCTCAAATTCAAGTGTATCGCGAAAAAGGGTATTGCTAAAGAGCACGCGAAGTGGTCGCCGTGTGCTGCAATTGCATTCGAATACGATCCATGGAATAAACTGAAACATACGGATCTTTGGTACGAAGAGGATGCCGAACAGGAATGGCCTAAATCTAAGAATTGTGAATTCGAGGAGCCACCTTTGGAAAACGAACCGTTTGATTATAATGCAGTGCCTACTAAATTTTATATGAGAGTAGAAACTACTGGTCAATTGAAACCAGATTTGGTTTTCGAGCGTGGAATTGAAGTTCTGCAACAAAAATTAGCGGTGGTCATTTTAGGGTTGCGTAAAACGGAAGAGGAAACTGGGTGGTGAATTTAGATGTTCATGTAATTATTAAGTTATGTTTATTTTCGTTTTATTTAGTTCACGTAGGTTGGGAGGTTAACCTGCAGTGGTGGTGTGGTAATTGGGATGTTCTGCTGTGGTAACTATTCGGTATGTAATCTTAGGGTAAGGTTTCTGTGGTAATAGGTCCACCCACTAGTTAAGCAAATTTATGGCGGTTATTCCATTCAACAGCATCACTAAATTTAACTTGTCCGCCGAAAATGTCTAAACAGCTTCCTAAAGTCAAGTCAACTTTACCATTGCTCAGTTTATTCACTAAATCAAGGTCTTCAATACACCTTCCACCACCAGCATAAACAACTGGTAAGTCAGACCACTCAGCAAGTTTAGTAACGAGCTCCTCGTCAATACCTTTACAAAGCCCTTCCACATCAGCAGCGTGTACAAGGAACTCAGAACAGTATTTAGAAAGCATTTGAATTGTTTCTTTGTTCAATTCCACGTTTGTGAGTGTTTGCCATTTGTTCATAGCAACTACCCATCCATTGCCTTTTCTTCTACAACTCAAATCAATTACTAGTTTATCTTTGGTAACTAATTTCTCGAGGTTTCTAAGTCGGGTTAGGTCTAATGTCCCATTAGGGAAAAGGAAAGATGTAACAATTACTTTGGCAGCACCGAGTTTCATCCATTCACTACAATTATCAAGATTTATTCCACCGCCAATTTGTAAATTGTGGGGCCATGTTTGAATAGCTTTAGTGGCTGCTTCATCACACTTAGGACCCAGCTTGATTATATGACATTTTTGCACGTTGTTTTGTTTATATAAATCAGCATAGTAACTGGAATCGTGGGTACTTACGAAATTCGTTTTCAGTTCCTTGGACTCATTAGTGAGTGTGTTACCAACTATTTGTTTTACTTGGCCGTTATGAATATCTATACAGCCTACAAATTGGGTCATTTTTTGTTTAATTGGTATACCGGTCTATGTTTATTTATTGATAACTAAGCGAACGACAATTCGAGGTCCCAACTGGAATGGGATTAAATGGCTAGCGTAAACAAGGAGGGCGGGTCTAGGTTTCGGTTTGGGAGTTCGGAATGTTTACAAAGGGGTAAATGGCCTGGCAGGGAATCCAGGGAGATGTTCGCTTAAGTAACAATTAACAATCGGAAATGGGAGAAAAGCGAGTAAGCCAGTAGCATGAAAAGAAGTGAAGTGAAGTGACTGTGTTATATAATTTTTTTTTGAGGAAGTTCAGAATGGATGCAATTAAGCAGGCATTCGAGGCTCAATTCGGCACAGAATGGAGTCAACCAGTAATTCAACCAGAAAAAGAAGAAACAAACGATGAACAAACAACTAATAATAAAAATAATAATTCTGAATCTGGAATTTCCGAGTCAGAATTCGAATCTGAAAGCGAACATAATAGCTCAGATGACGAGCCAATAACAATCAGACATGAGGAAACCAATCAAGAAATGCCTAGAATGACCAAATCGCAAAGACGACGTTTCATGGCCGCTAGTGGCCCCAAAGACGATACAGAAGCATATATAGAAAAACCTAAAACCAAGGAAGACAGCTTAGATCTCGAGAATGACTTAGCACTTCAACGGCTAATTGACGAAAGTCATATTCTAAATACAAAACGTGACTTCACAGGTGCTGATATTAGTGGAGGTGCTGATCCCCTTGAAAATGCCGGAAAACAAAGGGTGAAAATCATGCAGCATAGATTAGCCAAAGCTGGCGCTAAAATCTCTAAACCGAGAATACCGCAGGCAATGGCCGTTGGTATTCGTAATAAAGCTAGCGAACGTCAGTCTAAGGTGAAGGAAGAAGCTAAAGAAGCAGGAATTATTTTAGCAAGGGAGAAACATGAGAAGTCAAAGAACAGATTTAGAGACAAGGGTTTGAAAATCAATAGCGTCGGTAAGGCTTCTGAGTACGGAATTCACTTGTCTAATAAGGATATTGCTCAAGTCACTGGGAAATCGAACTCCAAGCCGAGGTTTAAGAATAGTAAACGGAGATAAGAGTTATGTTTATTTCTAACTAATTATTTGTGTATATTTTCTTATATTTCATTCATCTTTTTTTGGTGTGGTTATCTTTTTTCTTGGGGTGTGGTTATGTGGCTCTAATGTTTACGTTTATCTATGATCTCACACATTTTATTAATGACCTCATTGGTTTTAGCCCTGTTCTTAATCTTTCAAATAATTGGGAACCCTTGCGAGTAGCTTGCGAGCAGCTTGCTCGTAATTTCTCTTTTAGTTGTTACCTTGCTAGCCACTCTAGGGTTTCTTTATTTAGTTACATACACACATTTTTCTTTCTTTTCATATAATTCCACATTGAGTGCAATCGCATTCATAGATTAGCTACTATTTACGGTTATTCCTTATTCATTACGCCGTACTGACTTAACCCATACCTCCCAAGCACAATGCGTAAGTCGGTGTCGCGATTAGCCGCCTAACATAAATCCACCTGTTCAAAAAGTAAACTTGACAGCACAACAAGCGATTGAGATGAATATACCATCCATAATTCTCGCTAACACAAGTTTTTAGCTGAGCCCACTTAAATTCAGCCTAGTTAATTAAATGAATTCTTAAAAAAAGCAGCTTTAAACATGGACTTTTTATCTACATATCATATATCACCTAAGAAAAATTTATAAAATATCACATGCACGATGGCGTATGCTGGGTAGTATCTCGGTTAACTTTTTAATTAAACAAAGATCCTACGCGACGAGATGCATAAACACGACTTCTGTTAAGCAAATTTGTGATCTTTTTCAAATATACCTTTAGCTAGGAATGTTATACGCGAGCTCCACTGCGCAAGATACAAATAACATGTTCCATCTAGCAATTAACAGGTATTTATTGTTGTTGACTCAATAATAACGACGCGGGTTAGGGCTCTATATAATTGAATTATCATAATGCACCCTAACCTGAATTACGCTAGTCAGCCACCCATGTATATTTTATATGTGGTGGTAAAAAACCACAATCCCCCCTTTCTTCTTTAGGTACCTAAACCATTGACTTTCAAGTCTTTCTCTTCCATACACCGCCCCCCTCCCCAAGAGCACGAAGGTCACTCACCCCCTCTCATCATATATTTATAAATGAAATTCAATTCTCTTTTAACGATTATCGCTGGCGTCTCCGCCGTGACTGAGAAGTCGTTCACTCTCATGCGCGACAATGTTTATAATGGTCTTGTTGGCTCCCAACAACTCCTTTCAAACTTCGAGTTTGCTAAGTCATGGAACGAGCCTAGTGAGGTGGACTACACACCTAACCACAGCTCAGATTCTTTTGATCGAGTTGTTCTTGAGTTAAGTGTAAACACCACCGGAAACAACTATGACCGTTTGGTACACGTGCTCGTTGATAATATTGAAGTGTGGAGATCTTCCACTGCTGAGCCTGACTCAAGCAACACCAAGTGGACCGTCACTAAAGATGTGTCACACTACGCTTCTCTTTTTACTTCCCAACGTAAGATCAATGTGCTCATTCAGAACAACGTTGAAGGCAGTGTTAACGGTGTTTTCTATGTTGACTTAACTGCTTACTTTTACAAGGATCCTGGATCAATTGGAACCAGTGATGACAACTGGGCGGTCAATTTAGACAATTTGCCTACTAACATCCAGTCTTTTAGCTCTGGTGGTTCTTCTTTGGATGCTATTTACTATGCAGCCAGCACTGAGATTACTAATAATGTCAAGCTTGACAGAAACGTAAACAGAGCTCTACTCCACATATTTGCATCTGGAAGCGGCGACGACGAGTTCTGGTGGGACAGTTTCTCTGGAGCTGGTTCTTCTAGAATCATCAATGTTTATATTAATGATCAATTGGCCGGAATTGTCGCTCCTTTTCCTACTATTTTCACCGGTGGTATCCACCCGTTTTTGTGGAAGCCTATGGTTGGTATCCACGCTTTTGATATTCCTGCCTACTTTGTCGATATTACTCCGTTTTTGCCTGCTTTGTGGGACGGTGCTGATATCACACTTACTGTAAGCAACGGAATCAACGGAGAAAAGGTTCCCTACACTTGGATCATCAGTCACAACTTGCTTACATGGTCTACTGAAGGTCAAGAGAACAGCGGTACTACTAACGATCCTAAACTCACTAACTCTACAATTGATGACAGCGACAACAACATTGTAGTTGACTTGGAACTCACTACTTCTGCTACATTAACTATTGGTGGTGAAGAACAGAAGGTCTCTTTTACTCAGAACACATTCTTCAACAACACTCTACAATCTGTTGATAACGGCAACCAAATTGCTTTACAATCTGAGGGCAGTTCTAGCATCTCTGGTAAGGACAACTTCGGTTGGGATTTCTACTTCCCGTTGACTGTCTTGATGAGCAATAATGAGAACCGTGTTCAACAAACTTTTGTTGGTGTTGCTAATGGTAATACGTACTACACTTGGGTTGATTCTAGTGTCACTAATGACGACAGTGGAAGTTTCAAGTCTTCTGACTCTAGTCAGTACTTGAACACACCTGCTGGTGCTCACTTTGGAAGTACCACTAACCTCAATTTGAACTACATTTGGTAAGTTCCATCATTACTCTTTTTGATCTCCATACTTTTTTTTTACTTTTTTTCCATTTAGGGGGAAACGAGGCATTCACTCACTTACATTTCATCGCATTCGTTCTTTGAATGGTACCTTTCAACACATTGCATTGTTTGACCAGTTTTATTTCCTCAACTATTTATTTATTTAATATTTATACTTATACATATACACAGCAATATTAAACTTAAAGAAAACCACTTGGTTTAGACACTTGTTACTACTAACCTCATTATTATACTTCTGTCTATCCATCATTATTTTAGTAGCATTACATACCAAGCAAATGTCAAGTACCCACCCACCAAAGCACTAATGCACCACATTACATGGTGTCATGTTATATTGCGCAATCATAATATCCAGGCCCAATCAATGACTAATCGCATGAACGTACTGTAATCAGGAACAACAAAAATGGAAGGCGCATGGCCTGTACAGTAATCGACATTTCAGGGTGTTGGGTTGCAGGGATGTGGCAGGTGGCAGGTGGTCAAACGCGTAGTCATCACACCTAATATCATTATTTGTTTGTCTTTTTGTTTACAATTGGTGTTTCTTTCAACTCTATATTCAATTAATGAGAAAAACCACAATCATAAACACAGTTGAACCCAGTTAACCAGCTAAAAATAACTCAACTGGTTCTGCTTCTTTTGTTTTTCTCGTAATCCATATCAACGTCATCGTAACTATCAGCATTGTTCTCAAAAATATCATGACCGAAAAATATTCGTGGATTAACAATTCGTCTAGGAACCAATGACAACTGGTCTAAAGCGTCAAAATCTTCACGATCTAAGTGTACTAATTGGATATTGGTCTTTACCCTCTCCTTATTAAGCGTTTTAGGTAAAGGCACAGTGCCTCGCATAACCGCCCAGCTTAATGCAACCTGTCCCGAGTCCACACCGTACTTTTTCGCGATCCCCATAATTACAGAGTTAGTAACTTGTCCCTGTGCTAGTGGAGAATAGCAAAAAACTTGGATGTTTTTCTCCCTACAAAACCGCATAAGTGGCTTTTGAGGAAGTTCCGGGTGCCCCTCTACCTGCAGAACAGCAGGGCATTTAACAGTACTAGGACACGCAAGCAGTAATTTCAGTCTGTTTACTGTGAAATTACATACACCGATTGCACGTGCCTTAGTCTCTGATATTTGCTGCATTTTGTCCCACGTCTTACGAAAGTCCCAACCGGCATCCCACACCTCACCTAAGGCATAAGGGTCAGAAGGCACTTGTTTTAGTGGAATCGGCCAATGCATAAGCAAACAGTCGACATATTCCATACCCAAGTTCTTGAGTGACATGTCCAAACTGTCCTCGGGACATCGAGAGTAAGTGGGCCAAACCTTTGTGGTAACAAAAAACTCGTTCCTAGGAATACCAGAGTCTCTAATAGCGTTGCCAACAATTGCTTCTACTAACCCATCTTGATAGAACGGAGCGCTGTCGAAACTACGGAAACCGGCGTCAATTGCCACCCGTAATACTTCGTACAGTTCCTCGGGACTCGCACGTCCCTCTCCACCAGTTCCGTACCCTATTCCAGGGCAGGTAGCTCCCGTATTTAACGAATGGCGCGGAATTGCTAACATGTGTGAGCGAGACAGTTTTTTCAAATTATGTATCATATTTAGCTCAGGTCCCTTGGAGAGCTCTTCAGGCGATATATATGCAGAATCGCTAGTTCTCGAAGATGTAAACTCTAAATCGGAGTCATAGGAATAAGAGTTCAGAGACTCAGTAGCTTTTAAATTCATTGCAAGTTTAGTTTCATACAATTCGCTCGTTTGTAAAAGAACTTAATTTTTTTTCCTTCCCCTTCTTACGTTCAGTAGAAATGCGGTTTGTAACCGAGTTAAAACCTATATATGGTTATAGTAGAGGCACAGTTATAGAACTATTTGCCTGAGTAATAAGAGTGCTGTGTTAGCAGTACCTGTTACCTCAGCAATGTTACCCTAAACCTAGCGATATAATACCTTTAGCAGGAGCCATAAATAGACAACTAACTAATACAATATAATATAAGAGACATACTCGGACTACATTACCTATAAGTATACGACCTCTTACCATTACGTACATACGTGTCTAATAGAGGATATGCTTTACTTTAACTCTATTACATGATTCCTGTAGGGTTAGGTTTTGAAGAGAATGTATGCACGCAGCACCAAAATTTAAACGAAAAGCAAGGGTTACTCATAACCGAGCGCGACCACGTTTTTGTAAAACAAATATATAGACATTGTCGGCCATAGACTGATTAAGTCCGTTTTCATTGTAATATAACCCTTTTAACGTATTATATGTTTTCATGGTCTTCAATCCTACTTTTTTGATTTCAATTAAGAAGTCATTATACTGGTCAATGCGGGGGTCATCAGGGTGGAAATTGCGGTAGAAAAACTTTATCATAATTGAAAACCTTTCAATCCATTGTAATATATTGAATAAACCGGGCGAGCGAGGAATTGGTTTCAGGTTTTCGTACAAACTAATGAGTTCCTCGGCTACCTCTGCTGCAGGGATTATGTACGGTTGTTCTTTATGCGGCGCGGGCGGTTCGGGGGTTGATGCATGTTTATCTAATTCGATAAGTTCTTCTGTCATGCTATCTAGTACTGAGTTCAACATTGGATGTTTACGGAGTGTAAAGTCCGAGACGCAATTGAGTGGTATTTAGTGTGTTTATCTAGGAATGAATTTTAGGTGCATGTGATTATTTAGAGTACAAAGAGCTCAGCTCAGACGAATGACAAATGACAAATGACATAACCAATTGGGAGTTGAATTGAGAAGTTAGGAACGTTCTTAGATAATCGCTTATTCCATTCTCTGCATCTGTTTAGACGAAAGCTGCTGCTGTGTTGGGTGTTGGTGTTGGTGTTGGCGTTGGCGTTGTCATATTGGTTTAATGGTTTTCCCTCTTTATAGGTTGGAACTTTTCTGCTTTGTGGTATGATTTGTAATACAGCGTCTGTGGCCTACGTAGTTACTTTTTTTAGCTGGTTTACTATTTGTGGACCTTGAAAAGGCGGACTAATCATTCCAATGCATGCATATTGAGTGCATAATCTGTACTGTGGACAGATGGTGGAATATAGAAGACCCACTTAAATTTTGAGTACAGAAGCATTTAAAAACACAAAACCAAACCAAAAACTAAAGCAAAGCAAAAATGAAAAAATGAAATATAAAAAAGAAGAAAAAGCAAACAAAGAAAGAAAACAAAAGATGAAGAAACAACGTCCAACAAAAACCTGCTTAATAACCACAATTACCACCCAAAAAAAAAGAGAGGTTTTACAGTTCAAAGAATATTTTCAACTATCAGAAAGCAACTCTTCATCATCTGAAACGTTACTTTCATACCAAAAATCGTCGTCCACAAAATCTTCCTTGCTTTCTATTTGATTCGGCACATAAGCCTTCGAAGTAGCCTCAGGCATTTTAAATCCCGGAGGAATATTTTTCCTAGAGGCAGCTACCTCTTCAGCAACCTGTTTGTTATACGTTTCTCTATCCTTCCTCCATGCAACAGCTGCATCTAGATTAGCAGGGGAATTGATATTTGGATCGCTAAGCAACGAAACAATAGATATTAAAACGCTTTCTACGCTCTGAACAGGATTCCATGTCTCGCCATCGGGCTCGCCACTTGTGACGTCTCCGGACCTATGAAGAATAGAAATACAAGTATTACCATCCCTATAAACATTAGGATGGAAAATAGCCGGAGTAAACCGGAAAGTAGGCGGGGAGAAAGGGTAGTCGTAGGGGAAGTCCATTTTGGCCTTGAAGTACCCACCGTGGTAAGGGCTGTCTTCACTCAAAATCATGACACCGACACTCCAATGATAAATGTCATCGTCAATTAACGATATGTGGAAGGATGGGATGGCTTTTTTAGGGTTTGTTAGTTCTCTGAACTGTTTCATTAGGATCGCAGCGCTGCTACTATTAGGACCGGTCATTGGTGTGTATGCTCAAATGCTAAAATGCCAGGTGTGGCACGGAGGTGATTAAATCTAATTCACAGTTTGGGATGACAATGTTTGTCATACCACTGACTCTGATGATGTAATTCAATTTTAGATTCAGTAAGGTAAACAGGGTAAAGGTTGAGAGTTGAAATTGGGTGTCCTGACTTAAATTTTTTTAGATTCTTGAGATCGCGCATTAAAACTTTAACATAAAGTTTGAAATTTTCAAAAAATAAATGTGGCACGTAAGTGGCGAATTATGAAAACTATCACTGTTAAGTTCGCTAAGAGTTGTGTATGTATATACAGTTATTGTATAGTTTGCTTTATATAGTTTGCTTTATTTAGTATCAGTTTGATACAGGTCGTGAATACATTACGAATTGCCCACCTCGGTCAGTCTGAATTCTGTGCGATTATGTACGCTAATTAACAGTCAGACGTTCAGTAGAATGTAAGCGTAGATCTAATGACTGATCTTAACGCGTTAGTACTTAGCTTACTTAGCTTAGCTAGCGTAGTTATGCCCTGCCACCTACATGCCCGCCCAATAAGCGGATAGTCAGCAACACCAGCCATAGGAGTGGCTGGGTACGGGCAATCGACTATTTACGGGCATACCCCTAACCTCAAGTATGCAAGAAAAGTGGTGCAAGAATCCAGCATGACCTGCCACCTCAAACTTGTTTTCGGGACATACAATAAGGACATACATTGCTGGTTCTATCCTTTTGTTGTTTGTAACCGAGACACAGAATTGACTATAGTTCACTAAAGTATACCTAATCATTAACAGTACTATGGGAAACACACAATCGTTTATTGTTGATGATAGTCAAACAGATAAATTTATACCCGTTTTAGACTTCGAAAAAGTACCAATTTTGCTTCCATCGGATAAACCAAAAAGACAGTTCTCTCAACGAAGTATAGAGAGCTCTAAGCACGGACTAATACCGTGGCCTGAAAAGGAAGAATTTAATGATGCTGCATTTATAGACAGAAGGTTAAACTATTCACCACCACAACTACAAAGTGAACCTGATGAACCGATACCGGAACTGCTTACTAGAAGTGATAGATCAAATACTGTTTCATCTACTGACTCAAGTATATGCAGGTCACTTCCAGGATCACCAACTGGGTCATTACGAAAGGAAGAAACATACGCACATTCACAAATAACAAACGGTATTGGAATTCACGATTGTCTTAGAGAAAATTACGGAAATACTCCGTTTACAGATATACCGCCTTTGCAACCGAGGAATAGGAACAGAACTAGTAGAAATTACCGACTATCAGAATGGTCACCTGATTTACGATTACAGTCACATTCGAATTCGAAATCCAGTTCGAATACACATTCACGTAAAAACCCTTGCCCATGCTCCCATTTAGAACCCCAACCCCGAACACCACAGCTTTCACGACAGCTGCCAGATTTACAACCACAAGAGCAGCCAAAAACATTCAGAAACAGCAGTGATTCAGTTTCCGATTCTATTAAATCTCAATTATCCATCTTGTCTCAACATAATCCTACTCCAGGTTCTCCACGACGGTACAATCGCAGTAACAAGGCCAATGTCAATCATGTAGACGCTGGTTTACCACCACCTGTTCCTGAACATACTGTTTTTCCAGTTAGTAAACAGCCTGATTTTGACTTCGCATCTGCAATTGATGCAGAAACAATGCCTGAACGAAGAAGATCTAAGAGTTTTTCATCGGTTAGTATACCCAAACGCAGAGTAAGTTCATGTTCAACAAGAACCACAGCATCACAAAATGCTAACCCAACTGATATTTATACTAGGAAATGTTCTTCCCCGGTGCGAGATGTGAGTAAAAAGGATGTTAGTAAAAGAGATGAAGATGTATCTGAAGTGGATTTGAAGTTGAGATCGTTTATACTGGATGGGTATAATGAGGGTGTGACTAAATTAAAGGTTGTTAATGGAGACAGCGAATCTGATAATGACGATGATAATGATAATGATAATAATTCTTTGAATGATTATGATATCAGTTATGAGTCTTTATACAGCAATTGTGCTCCGGATGATAAATGTAAAAAGTATTTCGTTAAGTCAAAGGCTCAATTGGCGGAAGAAGAGGAAATGAAACGGAATAATAGATTTGAAACGAGTTTGGAATGAAATGAAGTAAATGATCCGAATCGTTGAAACTTAGTGATAATGATAATAATAATAATTTAAAGAACAGTAATAAGTTTATATTTAATGACATTTGGTATGATTTAGTTATAGTTATAGTTATAATTAAAGTTACTTAGTGTACGGGGGGGGGGTGGTGTTTTTTTATTGGTTAAGAGGGAGAAGGGTGTTTACCTAATGAATATGTGGTTAGGTGTATGTGTGGGGTAGGGGTAAGTGGTTAAGGGTGGTTACGCTAACGGTTATACCCGCATGCGACATAACTAACCACACATTCACGTTTCTGAGTTGAGAGATCCGTGGTTTTTTTTTGTTATATTAACTGTCTTTGTATTTTTCATTTTTTTTTGTTTAAGTTTCCAGTTTTCATTTTTTTTTTCATCGTGGTTTTTTTTCATTGTGGTTTTTCTTGTTCATTTGAGTTTGTTTTTCTTTTTAGTTGGTCCTCATTACGGCAACGACTCCCTTCTCCAGTCGTTTTTTCATTGTGTATAATGTATTGTATTTGATTAAATGATCTTAAATGGGAGAGTGTTCATCAAAATTAGTCTAGAAAGTATACCCCAAAGGATCATTACTTTCTAACCATGGCTCTAACTGTCGAATATACTGCTGCTGCTTGTCATCAGAATTACTATTTTGCTCATCCAAGAACTGCTTGTCCTCATTGCTCAAGTAGAAAGTAGTAGGCAACTCATCAACAGCATCAATATGGTTTTGGTTCTGACTATTGCCGTTTAAGGAAGAGTCGACTGCAATATCATTAGCAAATGATGACTCTTGATTAGCAACACCATGTGGTTTAGTGAACATTTGAGAGTAAGCGTCATCCTGGTAAGTATCGTATCCAGCCATGGTATTGGGATCGTAGTGCTGGTGGATATTGGCCATTCCGTAACGATCATTGTGTTTTAGTGGTTGATATGCTGTGCTTGATGCAGTAGTAGAAGGTGATTGGCTATTAGAAGTGAGAGACTCAGGGGTCAGCATGCTATTTACATGTTGCTTGTCCCCCCCCACAGTATTAGAAGCCAAATCATAGTTTGATGGTCCAGTTAAATCACTTCGTGGCTGGTATTGTTGATAGTCCATAGTAGTAGTCGTGAACTCGGGCATATGGAAGTCGTGATGACCTAGATTGTCGTTTTGATTGAAATTCAGGTTACTCAAATCGAATGCACGGTGTCCCTCCAAGTGTTCTTCAGTTATCGACAGTTCAGGATGACCAGGATCCTCAGCAATTGGCTGACGCAAAGAAAGAGGCGCCATATCCGGAGGATCTACAAAGCTCATGTGGTTTGGAATGTGATTCACATTATAAATATCGTCTTCAAACTCAAGGGGATTCTCAAACATATCATGAGAAGGCATTTTAGGTCCAACACTTCGACTAGTACGCATCAAACGAGTAGGTCTCTGTTCATTAAGCGCAGAGAAAGCTCTAGCTCTTCCAAATACACGATTGTGCGAACGACCACGCTGCTCTTCTGGCTCTTGACTTCCTAGTCTTCCCTGTTGTTGCTGTTGTTGTTGAGCAGCTGATTGAACGGCAGACGGTTGAACAGCAGCAGGCTGACGAGATCTAGATCTGGATCCACCGCCTCTAGAGAGACTTCCAGATTTATGAATACGACCAGCACGTACAACACCGGTGACTGGTGTTGCTCTAGCTCTTTGAGAACCAGATTCTCTGCGATGATGAGAAGCAGCTGCCGCAATTGTTGCAGAATCAGGATCAGCAATAGCAGACTCGTGGTTTATTCTGGCAGTAAGAGGATCATGAGGTCTCAAAGAGTTGCCGTTGGTATTATTATGGTTGTGGTTATTGTTATTGTTATTGTTAGCAGCAGCAGCAGCAGCAGCAGCAGCATTGGCCTTGTTCCTCTCGTATTTGTACGTATCAAGAGTAAGTTCCTCATCAGGTTTCAACTCGAAATTGTACTCAAGCAAAAGGTACTCCCAAGCACTCTCACCATAAATTTTCGGTGTTACACCAGTAACAAAGCGAAAAACTCTGTGGAAATGCCAAGGACTCAAATTAGCTCTAGTTGCAAGCTCCTTAAATCCCAAAATACCTCTACGGTTCTTCTTGAACGGAGCAATTGGCCGGATATCCGCGGTGTTCGATTTATACTGCTCCATAATAGACTCCTTATGAGCAACCAAAACAGCCCTACAAACATTAGCAATAATAAAAGAGCAGGAATCACTAATCAAACGGCTATGAGCACTTTCACTTTTGCTCGATTCGTGTCGTTTTTCCGACTTCTCCGGTTTCGGAGTGTCCGGATCAAACTCGCTAATGGAATCAGGCGTAATCTCATAGTCGTCCATGGCAATGCCAAGAATGCGGTTGATACCTTGCATAGTAGTGCGAACCATATCAACAGTGACGTCAAATGGCGCCACATACTCGAACACATTGCCTTCGGAGTTGTTGTACAGCTGAGGCTGGTAATTCTCGGGCTTCAATTCGGAACCGGAATGTGTGGCGTAAGCTGCGTGGGGGTCAGAGTACTCGGGACCGGGGGAGTTGCCAGGAATGCGGTTAGGAGGGTATAGATAGTCAAAATTGTCGTACCGGTCGTTCCGCAGAAAGTACATATCCTGCGGCTCTCTAAGTGGGTCCTGAATCCTGTGGATGTCGTCGTGGTCATGGTCGTTTTCCATGCCGTACCCAAACGAGGGGTGGGCGCTGTGCTGCATTCCCTGGTGGATACCCTGGTGGGTACCTTGGTGGGTACCTTGGTGCACATTTTGGTGCACATTTTGATGCACATTTTGATGCACATTGTGGAGGGCGTTGGGATGTACACTAGTGTGGCCACCTAGGTGCGAATTGTGCTGATTTTGCTGGTGGCCACCGCCGTTTTCATTTTCAATTCTGACACTGTGGTTCATTTTTAGATGTGGAGACTCGAATTTCAAACGATTCTAATCTGCAAATTACAGTTGTCGAGACTTAAGAACACGTGTATGTATAATTTTCTCTCAAGATTAAAACAGAACTTTTAAGAGAGAAGAGATAGAGTTGACGCTCAATGTAGATCTTTCCAATCAATCAAAAAGTTCTCAGAATTGAGTTACTTATGCGTGTTCCCAATTAAAATTAGTTTGAGTTTAAGTTGATCGGGAGGGTCGGGTTTAACGTGCTTTCTGCGTTACGAGAATTTAGGGTTATTGTTTCTTAATCAGCTGATATGCATGCATTCCATTCCAATTGGCTGAGAGAGTCACGTAACAATAGGAAACCCTAACCGTGTTATAAGAGTTACATGCATAATAAATCTAAATAAAGAAACTGATCGGGGGGGGGAGCAAGGTACAATAAAATGAAAAATTATTTAGTACTAATTGAGAGGATAATAATGTAGTGTGAATTTTGGGGGTTCGGCTGATTGGGGGGGGGGGTCGCCAATTGGACCGTTACCGGGTCTTATTACTATTTTTAATCATTGAAATGCCGTTGAGATAACCCAACCTGCGGTTTATTAGTAATTATTAATTTAGTATCTAATTTGGATTCATGGCTGTATGACAAATGCGAGTTCTGCACCAAGGGACAGCCTCAGTACTATTATAGTTCATTAAAAAAATCAGGGGTGGGGAGGGGTAGTGGCGAGTGCATTGAGTGCATATTATTATTACTCGTACGTAGATAGTTATATTGGATTTATCCATAAAGACGTTTCATGCGCACGTTGATTGTTTTAGATAAATAATTTATGTATGTCAATCACATGTGTAGATCGGGACTGCATGTAGTTGTTGCGCGGGGTAGTTTCCTGTTTCGATGTGGGAATTGGTGTACGTAAACATAATTGCTTTTGGGATCAATGACCAACGACCAATGACCAACGACCAACGACCAATGACCAATGACCAATTAACCCCAATACGCCCAGCATACGTTTAGTGGATATATACAAACCATTTAGTTGAAAAAATGATGT
The DNA here is from genome assembly GCA_030568935.1 of Starmerella lactis-condensi. Lineage (NCBI taxonomy): Eukaryota > Fungi > Ascomycota > Dipodascomycetes > Dipodascales > Trichomonascaceae > Starmerella > Starmerella lactis-condensi. The sequence continues at coordinate 81,146 of JAJMJH010000018.1, forward strand.
ATAGAATATATAAATGCATTATAATTTCTAACAATAAACGCATTTCGATTTACATAAGTGAATTTATTAGGGTGAACCTGATACGAGAAAAAATTAGGTAGGGTATATATTTTGCGACCTTTATGCATGTACTGACTTAGCGAATTTAGCAAGTTGTTTTACCGTTAGTGCCGTTGATGTACTGTTGCGGTTTCTACTTCAATTCTCTTGATAACAACGCCGATCTAGTATAAACAACAGTTTAAAAGTATGTAGCGATGTTCACAATTGTTTCAAAACTTGAGATTTCGAAAACCGAGTGCGAATCGATCACATCTCAGGGATACGGCTGTTTATGGGGATGAAACAATCCACCGCTAAGGTAAACGCACTTGTAAACGGTTTCTCGTTAGATCACTATATTGGGTAGTTAGTTCAGTTGGGTTTATTATTATTATTTGGGATGCCTTACTTATTCAATTATTATAATTAGTTGTATTAATAGTTACCAAAGTTGTTACCACAGTTACCACAGCTGTGATTTGTGATTACTACAATGGTTACGGTTGTTACCCCATATGTGATTGATTACCACAATTGTTCCACAATTATTCAATAATTATACAAGTACCTTGGGTTATTATTGAAGAACAACATCTGCATGGTTTTAGGATTATAATCGACCCTCTGTGCTAAGTACCCACGCAGCTGACTAGGCGGAATCTTCGACAAATGAGAATCCCTTAACAATGAAGGCAACAAAGACGGATTAGCCACATATAACCTCACAATTGATCTAAGTATTGTAAAGTCCTCTGTAGTTTCTGTACCACAACTCCATTCATTCACCATTAACCTCTCAAATTTCAGTATATCATTAGACAACACTTTGCCACCAGAAACACTAATTGTGTACCTCATAATATGAGCATGTAAATCCTTACAGAAGTTCCGAGCAACTGCTCTACACAACCTCCTTAAATTACTGGCAGATAAATTAGCACTAGCGCTTTCGAACAATTGACTAATCTCATTAAACAAGTCAGAGCTGATGATGTTCTCATTATTAGCCGGTTCAATAAAATCACGTTTGTTTTGTTTTCCAAACAGGTAAGCAGTACGCATATGCATTATACTAACACACCGTTCAATTAACGATTTACAACTGTTTTGAACATTAGTGACGTAAGTGTTCAATGCCTCCGCCATTTCTGTTTGGGAGTTCACAGCAGTATACTGAACCATTGCAAACAAAGCTGTTCTAACAAAACAAGAAACCAATCTTAAAGAATGACTGCAAATTTTGACGCTGAGCATGAATTCCCATTTAACCACTTGTTTAGCGTCTACCTTATTGGCGGTTTCATTAGCACTGTCTATTACTGAGCTTATACATCTACCGCCAATCTCGATCATCAGCAGATTGAAAAGTTTAGTGGCATCATGGATGAAATGTTCAGAAGTTCTAAGAATTTGTTCACGGGAAATTGCCTCTGCAAATGCTGCCAGTACTATTTGGATACCGCGGATCATATTAGTGACGTCACTGCTGGCGGTCCCATCGCTATCAAATGAATGGCTGTTGCCATAACCGCCATTACTGCTGCTGCTGCCACCACAACCACTGGCCGCAGTGGGATTTAAGAGTGCCCCCCCCGGTGTTCTTACCGACGACGAAGTAATTGGAGTCAGACTAGGCGAGCTAGCTTCTGAATGTTCAGACCTCGTTTCAGCAGTGACGTCATTATCATCTGACCTCAAATACTGCATAGCTCTCTTCAACCTATCCATTTTCCCGTCTTCAAAAGTAACCCCCCTAATATTCACAGACTGTAAATAATAATTAATGATCTCATTTAAAGACTGCAGCTCGAGATCAAAATAGTCCTGGGTATACGGAAGCACGACATCAGCAAAGTTCAACTCTAAAACATGACCCAATTCACTTCGTTCTTTATCAGAAAGCCCAGAGTTCTCATGTGACCATGAATTTTGTAAGTTATTGTTCATAGTGTTGATCTTTGTGTAGCATGCGCTCAACACTCTGATATGTATAAGGGTAGGACTTTTCGTCATTGCCTTCTCCATGTACCCTGAAATTATACTCTGAACACGCTGAACAAATGTTCTTTGAATGAACATGCTTAAAACACGAGCAGGGTTAGTAAAAACCTTAGTTATGATTTCCGTCTCCTTAGTGATCTCATCAGTAATCCCTCTGAACAGCTCTTCAAGTGCCATCTCCAGCTGTTGAGGCTCCCTTTCAGGATCACCTAATTCGTCCCAAAGCTCTTTTGACTCCTCCTTGATCTCGTCGCTTTGTAACTGGTTCAAATTCATAAAAAACGGGTGCTGATTGATATAAGCCTGGATAATTGCGCCACCACCATTGAATCCAGTAGAAACTTCTGAACATTCACGCATTCCAGGAAGATCAAAGTTCTGATATTTCTCTTGAAACTCAGCCACAAGCTCGTTTTCGAGCGATTCAGCGTACTTATCAATTCTAGTCTCTACATCGCCGTCCCCACCGATTAAGTTAGCGAATTTCTGTAATTTAGAAACAAACAGCGCTCCACTTCTTCGGTCAGATGACCATAATCTCGAAAGTTCCGTTGGAGGCTTGGAATTCTTAAACGAGAGGTACGCACTAACGAGCAAACGGTAGCCCTGAATCTGCGCGTGATGACTCGACAAGTTTTTTAATTTGTGCCCGAGGTTTCCGTTGCTTTGCTGGATTTCGGTGGCGATTTCGTCAAGAGATTTGACTTCGTCTACACAGTCTTGCACGCTCGAATTGAGCTCGAGTGTTTGGTCATTGCGTGATTCGTTAAGGTCGGAAGCTGCTGCGCCAGCAATTTCCTCTTGGTTAAATGCGACTTCGTAAAGTCTTTGAAGCTCATTAGAGGCGCTCTCAAGGGTGCGAATGTAGGGTTTAGGATCGAGTCTTTTGCCGTCGTCTAGATGTTGATGGCTGCCTGTGAGCTGTTCAATGAAGGATTTAACTGAAAAGTTCGGCTCGTCGAATCTGTCGAGTTTAAGAAGTTTACGGGTGGTTCCGTCTAAAGTGTATAAACTCATTATAACATGTACTTGTCTGGTGTCGCGTTATTGCTTTACAATATAGTAAGTATGTGTACGTATACGTACGTATATAGTGAAAGTGATTACATCATATAGGAAATATAGTTGATAACATAATATATACTAACTACTAATGCTTAATGTTTAAATGGATTATAAATATGGTGCCTATTTTTTATGCAGTTTCTCGTTAAGCTCTTTAGCGTTCACATTGCTTTGCTGTTTAAACGCTTCAATAGATTCAGGATCATTAGGGATTTGAATGCCTGGAGTGTTTAAAACGTATGCGGATTCAGAATGTTTACCAGAATTAGGTTTCTGGGATCCTGATTGCGGGTCAATGGCTTGAGAATGGTTGGAATTGGAGTTCTGTGTAGGTTGGGTCATGGTGAGTTACGAATTCATGTGGCGGGGTTAATATATAAACAATGTTGTTATGTAAGTGCCACTTGATTGGTAATCCAATGCATCTGCTATAATGTACCCTTGGTGTACCGTAGATAAAAATAGATGTGTATATAGATGTGTATATATGGATACGTGTACTAATGTAATTATACCAACGTAGAAAAACTGACGAAGATAACTGCAATGCACTGCCCACTTCTACAGCGTGTACAGTGGGTACCACATTACTTCCCCACATTATGAAGATTACATCACCGTTGGGAGTTATGAATTGCGTGTAAATAAACTGCTGCGGATACTCATTATACCCCACTTTAACAATACAATGGCATTAACGAATTTGATTGACAAATTCACCGGCCAGCCTAAATCTCATAAACGTAAATGGAGGTACGAATTCGGTCGTACATTAGGTGTAGGCGCATTCGGAATTGTTAGAGAAGCTAAGAACTTGGATACTAACGAAAAAGTCGCGATTAAAGTCATCTACCGCGATAAACTAAAAACTAAGCAAGCACAAGACGCAATCGTTGAAGAATTCTTGCTTCTTGATAGTTTACATCATCCACATATCGTTAGTGTTAAGGAATGGTTCGAAAGCAGACACAAATTCTATATGGTGACTCAGTTGTGTACTGGTGGTGAGCTATTTGATAAGATTGTGGAAAAGGGTAACTTCACCGAACGGGACGCTTCGATTATTTTCCGTGATATCGTAAGCGCTGTTCAGTATTTGCATCATAGAAATATCGTTCATCGAGATATAAAACCGGAGAATTTATTGTATGAGTACCCGGATGATGACGGTACTGCTCCGCTTATTTTGTGCGATTTCGGAATTGCAAAGAAGTTGATGTCTAGCGAGGATGTTATTTGGGCCTCTGCGGGGTCATTAGGTTATGCTGCCCCAGAGGTTTTCTCTAAGGAGGGTCATTCTAAACCCGCGGATATCTGGAGCTTGGGTGTGGTTTTATATACAACTTTGTCTGGTGTCTCTCCTTTTCAATCAGAAACTCCTGAACAGTTTATTAATGAAGTGAAAGCTGGTTATAAACCTAAATTCTACCGTGGATACTTCGATAACGTCAGTGATTCTGTTAAGGCGTTGATTACGAAAATGCTTGATTATAACCAGGATACGAGGATAACAATTGATGAAATTGCTAACGATCCTTGGGTTGTTGGTGGAGAACTCAATTCTGGATTTGATTTGCTGCCGGTGGTTAAAACTAGCTTGTCTGCTCGTCGGAAATGGAGAGCTGCTTACGAAAGGGTCTTGTTACACCAAATGTTGGATGATTTGAGATTGGATCTTAATGAAGACGAGGATGGTAATATCAACGGTCCTGTTTGTCCCAGTCCTGAATCTGAGCCTGAAAGGGCTAATTTATCTGCTGAAGATAAGGAGAAGATCCGGAATTTGTTGGCACATAGGTTTAGGAAACATAAATCTGATGATGAACGTGGGTCTAGGTTTATGCAAGTTGTTGCAGCCGCCACTGCCCAAAACGAAGCACAAAAATAAAAATAAACGAGAAAAAATAATGAGCTAGGGAGGGGAAGGACTTCCTAAGACAGGTGAATATATTTTATTTAAAGAAAAGGGAAAGATGAAATGAAAGTGAATACGAATCTGTTAACTACTTTTGCTCTTTTCTTTTCTTTTCTGTACTAATGATTTACTTATATTTGTTGTCTTACGCATTTTTAACAATTTCAGTATGCTGACTATTCTAATTGATTATGTTTACTCGAAAACCACTTTACAGGTCACCCTTACGTTGTTCAACCTCCCAGGCCAAGACAAGCCAAAACAAGTCAAAACAAGCCAAGACAAGTCAAGTTGACTAACTGTTCTGAAAACACACTACCCTATCCCCAATTATAACGTGACTCGTACATGATTACTAACTACAAACTGCTATCTACAAACTACAAGCTAAACAACTAAATTGTACTTATGTCTGATAAATTAGGATCCACTGGGTTTCAATGTCATGTATGCGATTACACTTTTAAGAACGACCAGTTATTAATTGAACATAATAAATCCAAATCACATTTAGCAAGGGCAGGTCAGGACGAGAAATTGCGGCATGTGACTTTACAAGACGTTAAAAACCATATTGAAAGCTTAGCTAAAAAGAAGAATCTCATCTAATCTAGTCTGACCTGACCTGACCTAACCTAACCTGACCTAACATCTAGAATAGTGTAGCCAGTAAACGCTGTAGGAGGTCACGTAACTCCCATTGTGTAAGTGCTTCATATAAGCAATTGAACCCACGCACGACCTGTAGACGTAAAGAACAAACCATTCATGTAGAATCTTCTAGGTATAGTTATACAAATATTTATTTACTAGGGAATACATTATGCTCAGCGAGACATTTTTGAACGTGTTTATAAACATCTTCGACTGGCTGATTGCAATCCAATTTAGCCACTTTATTATCCTCGGCGAAATAGTTGACTACAGGCATGCTCTGCTCCACGAAAACTTTGAATCTCTTCTTAATAGACTCGATATTGTCATCGTCTCTGCCACTAGTCTGGGCTCTGCCAAGAATACGTTTCTCCATAACCTCTTCAGGACAGTCGAAGAAGAGAATGAATTTAGACTTAACGACAGTTTCCTCAAAGGTGATAGCCTGGTCCATTTTACGAGGGAAACCATCAATTAAAAAGTGAGATGTCCCGGATTTTTTGCACTCCAACATAGCATTCTTAAGGAGTTGGATAGTGATTTCCTGGGGAACAATTTGTCCGGATTTAATGTACGATTTAATAAGGTCGCCGTACTCGCTGCCGGGACGGGCCTGTTCGGCCCTTAATAAATCGCCAGCAGAGAGGTGAGCAAAATTGTAGTCTTTGACGATAAGGTCACATTGAGTGCCTTTTCCGCTACCGGGACCGCCGAGGACGAATACGACAAAGGCTTCCTCAGGAGTGAATGCTGGAGTTGTTGACATTATTTCGCGTTTACGATAGTTGGGAGTTTCGGGAATTAGTTTCTAGGAACTGATTGAATCCAGATGGTTATGTAACCAAGTTTCGGATATTTGTCTTTGTTTTTGTCTTTGTCTCTGTTTTGTCTCTGTCTATGTTGATTTGACTTTTGTTCTGTTGGGAGTTAGTAATGGCTTAGCGAGAAAGGTGATTAGGGACTAGGGACTAGGGACCAGGGACCAGGGACCAGGGGGAAGTGGTTTAGGGGGTGAACATCTCTTAATAGGTAGAGGAAAAGAGTCGGAATTGACTAACGAAAAAAAATATTACGATAGAAACAGTAAAGATGTATAAAAAATCAATAGTTCTACAACTCCTAAATGAAACACGTACTGTATACTTTCAGTAAAAATATTATCTCTTCTTATCTCTCTTCCTTATCAATTTGTTGACTCTCCATGATACAATCACAAATTCATTACCCAAATTATTCGGTTATCTATTCACAAAGTCCCAAAAAGCCCTATCAGGGACGGGTGTAAGTCTTAGATATAGACACGTGCATTTAATTTTCCTCTACTTACTGCGTTCGTAACGATTGCGGAACGAATGATTCAAATGGTGAATTTTTATTAATCGTTTATTAATGGGATGTTCCGAAGTATATCTAATCTATTATTAGTTCAATAAGTAGTAGTTGCATTGAAGCGTTTACGTACAAATCTCGCTATATTTTCCAATTATTTCAGTAGAATCCTGTAACTGTATCTGATATGCTATCTCGCTAGATATAATGCATGTTCTTGCTTTTGACACATTTTGGTGGTCAGATACAGGAACAGACCCACAAATTTTTGACAGTTTGCGGCTCCATGACGGACACTTTACCACATACTTTAGGCATTTTGTGGTGATGTCATCAAATCGTATAGTGACACGACAGCCGCTTGCTTGGTCAGACACTTCGTTCAATTGTTGGGGAATAATAGATAATGTGACTGTTGATCTGGGGAAAAAAATGAAACACGACTTAGGTGCGTGTTAAAAATTTAATTTTTTAAAAATTTTAATGATAATATACCTAAATAAGTTTAAATTTATACAATTCGTTTAGTCTAGAGTGGCACTACCTGACATCAGTCATTTCTCGTTACTAAATTAGCGAATCAAATATGTCGTAAATGAAACCGACGTAGCCGTTGCTACCTGGCGATAAAATTCGCTTAATGTGTTGGGTTAGGTTTGCTTTACCTAATACTTGATTAGGTGGTTGCACGTTTGGGAAAACGTACATATTCATAGCGTAGGCTGCGAAATTTGCGGCTGAAAACCCGAAGTATGTACTATACGTGTTTATAAAAACCAGTTAAAACATTTGAAAGAGTTCAAATTATCATTTAAAGTCTTTATTCCCCGCCCATTATACTAGAACCTCTATAGTTTTTCCCCACAGTATGTGCATCCAGGCAGCTCAAATATTTGGGTAACACCATGTCACGTGATTACCCCTTGATGTATGAGTGCGGGGTAACGGTTTAATGGAATGAAGCTGAAAACGAGGATATAAATTCAAATATATTAAACACGAATAATCAGTATTGTGCTTCCCAGATCGACTGATCGAATCACTTTTCTCGTGTCGAAAAAAGACGTCCTTGTTTAGTCTATCTTTTTTTTTTTTTAAAATAGGAAACCCCCGCCCCACGTATGGATGTTTTGTCGCGTGACGAGTGTGTAATGTTTGCGCAGCTCTTAGCGAATACGCTCAGAACAAATTCAGTCAAAATAAATACGTTATTCTTATTACTTTCAAATCCAAACATTTTTTTTCATCATTAACCGGTCTCAATCTGAGAACGTTTTCGTTGTAGAACTGCTGTATCCCCCATCCGTATGGGTATTATGCATAAGTGTCTAGTGTACAGCGATGTTAGGGTTATGCATACTTTTTTCTAACCGTTTTTTTGATACTGGAACAATATATATATCCGGTAGTTAACCCTCGAGATTTTCGATAAAAAAAAAAGCTATCAAAATCTTTTTAAAAGGACAACTTGTAGAAAGCCCTTTTAATACGATAATCATTCATCCCCCCCGCAAGCATTCTTAACGAGACATTACCACCATTACGACCCCCCCCCCCTCACCCCCACATATTAACATGCTAGAGACCCTTAAAGAGATGGTTAGAGACGAGGAAATCAGACTCAACAGATTTGATCGCAAAAGAGAGAAATCTCGTGAAATCGACGCTGCCTGTTTTCCTAGTTACGTGTTCACTAAAATGGCACGTACTGGTAGTAATACAGCCTTCAGATCAGTCAGCATCATATCAACAGAGATGAAACTCGAGAACATGGAGAACTGATTACAATAAAAGAAAGAAAAATTTAGAGAGAAATTATAAAATCTAATGAAACAAACTCACATGAACATTCTCACCCCTTTTTTCTTTTCTTATTTATACCGTGACAATTGGCCCGATACCCCGGGTTACACACCATCCCCTCAAATCTAATTCGTAATCTTTGAAAGTCTCAATTGGTCTGTTATTAACCTCCACATTAACGTCGTTGTACTCATCAGCATCCACAAACGACGATGACCTAACATGCACTGCATTTTCATTCGGTTCTGCAGAAACTGAGACCACAGGTGCCTCGCATTGGACACGCTCAATTTGCAACTGTAAATTTTTGATTGTCGCATTTAATTCCTCGATTTTTGTATTTAATTTTTCATTTTCAATTTTAAGCTCTGTAATAATTTTCGAATCTGACGGTTCATTCGTACTTTTTGCCTCTTCTTTGTTGTTATCTAAGACGTCGCTTACTCTTTCAGATTGGGTGGTCTTAGGGTCAGTAGTTGGTGTATCGTTAAGTAATTCAGGTTGTGCATTTAAACTAGTTGTGTTTTCAGTCTTGGCTTCATTAAGTTCGGGTTCTTCGTTGGGATCCTCTTTAGGTTCCTCTGTAGGCCCCTTAGGCTCCTCTGTAAGCTCCTTAGGCTGCTCGGGTTGCTCAGGTTGCTTAGGTTGCTCAGGTTGCTCAGTCTCCTCTTTAGGCTGAGGCTCTGCATGTTCCTCAGGTTCTACTGTAGTCTTAGACTCTTCAGGTTCACGGGAGTTCTCGACAACTTGGGACTCTTGAGGTGTCCCCTCTTTCTGCTGATTAGCCTCAGCTGCCTTCTGGGCTTTCTTCATTTTAGCATAGAGCTTTTTAGCGGATTTAACATCTGTTGTCGACATTACGTTGTGTATTGCTTACGCTTACGCTTACGCTTACGCTTATACGCGCGCTTATACGCGCGCTTATTATATTAGGCTTACCGGCCGCATTCCTCCCAACCAACTTCAACACTCAACAAACCAATTCAGGTCTTAAAGAACTGATGTCTCGTGGAAATCAAAGAGAATTAGCCAGACAGAAAAACGCTAAAAAAGATATTAAAGGCAAAAACAAGAAAGCGGGCGATCCTAAAGCTCGTTTACAGTCGGACGCCGAGATTCTTAGAGAAAAGCAAAGACTCGCTGATCAACGCAAAGCTGAAGCTGCTGCTGCTGCTCAATCGGCGGGTAAAGTAAAATACTAATGGGGTTTATGTAGATTAATGCATTTTTTTTTTAGTTTGTTTCTCGAAATCGGCTCGTGGGCTAGGTTTCTGTAGGTGTTCACATGCACCGTGTATATTAATAAAGCTTGGTCAGTGTAAAGCGTGTTAAGAAGTGGCGGTACCACATGAACATCTTTTAATAGACAGAAATTAATAACTACTTTGAGCTCTATTTCATATTCTTTTAAATAATTATTTCTTTTTTTAAAGAAAACTTGACCCTTTTTTTTTCGCTGTGGAGACGTTTCTGTTTACACAAAATTTTCACATATGCATATTACAACGTCCATGGAATTATTATGTCGTTCCGTTTACCACCTTCCCCTTTTGTGTTGACTAACTTCGGTTTTGGTTTCGTTTTGCTTTTCTAATATTTGGACACACGTGGTTACAATTTTTCTAAGTTCATTTTTCGAAGTTCGACCTTACTAACCAATAACTCCCCATGGAACTTGAAGAATCGTTCCCCGTAGTCAAAAAGGATTACCTGATTAAAACTTACGAAGTGTGTGAACCAGTTCACAATATTGATCATGTCTACCCCCCCCCCCTCCACCGCATTTTCCACAAGTCAGTACCAATCATGAAATTCAACAGGGAATTCGAACCCAAAACAATCCTCATCAAAATCTACTCAAGTCATGGCAAAAATTATGTCCGAATTCCAAGCCCCGTCCGTGATTATCTCCTTGAAGACTGCAAGAGTACATTCATTAAGAAGAAACTCATCCAGGAGTTATCCAGAATGCACATGATTACTCACGATGACACACTCCATGACGCTGTAGTATGCACAAAGATCACCCAGCAATCAAAACAATCTTCAATTGCAATTGCTGAAGGTAAAGGTCCCTTCCTTATTTTCCAACGAGACGGCTCAATTCTAATTGAGTACTCACTCGCTGTTGTCCCTGATGCTAAAACTATAGGCACTAGAAACCAGACTCTAGCATTGAAATTCATGGCTCTAGCCTTAAACGATTACAGTCTAACAAGTCCTGGTTGGTACAGAGGAAGTGTTTATAAGTTTATTGACGTCATTTCTAAACAACCCAGTAACAACCCTCCACATATTGAAATGAACGAATTGAAGTGTAATTTACTTCCATTTCAACGTGATACCGTTAGCTGGATGTTGAACAGAGAAGGAATGCAATTGATTCAACCCAATGCAACTCAGCCAATGGACCCTGCAGTTAGAGATGTTGCTGTGGCTCCACCATTGGGTTGGAGACTTGACGAAAACTCCAATATTTATTTCAACCCTTACCTTTTGAAGACGTCGTCAACACCTCCTAAACCAGAAGTGTACGACAATGACCAAAATGAGTTCGGTGGTGTTGGTATTCTTGCTGAAGAAATGGGTCTTGGTAAGACATGTGAGGTAATAGCGTTGATACTGCTTAACCCTAGGAAACTAGACTTCACTAAAAGGAACAATGTGATGGACTATCGGCTTAACAGAGTAGTTAAGAAGTCAAAGGCTACATTGATTGTTACCCCGCGATCTATTTCCGTGCAATGGTGTCAGGAACTTCAGAGATTCGCTCCTCATCTAAAAATAGTTCAATATATCCAGCAAACCGATGAGTTCAATGCTAGGGACATGCTTGATGCCGATGTCATTGTTATCACTTATAAAAGGTTAAGTGCTGAACTTGACAAAGCACTTTACGATCCTAATAAACATCCGACAAGATTCAAACATGCAATCAAGAACGATCCGAAACGTCAGTCAGTTCTTACAAGAATCCAATTCTGGCGTGTTGTTCTTGACGAAGCTCAAATGGTCAATTCAGGAGTAAGCGATGCTAGCAGAATTGTCCAGAAGATCCCGAGAGTTCATGCATGGGCAGTCAGCGGCACGCCAATCAAGAGCGGACTAGAAGATTTAAGAGGCTTGATGTCGTACTTTAACTTGTTCCCGTTTGTTGAAGGTCCTGCTTGGGAAAGACTTATAGCATCACCGGTGGATTTCAAAGTGGTTATGGAGTTGATTGGTATTAGACATACAAGAGCAATGGTTGAAGATCAGTTCGTTTTACCTCAACAGTATAGAAGGTTAATGCTTTTGAAGTTTTCTGATGTTGAACGTATGAAGTACACGAGAAACAAAGAAATGATCAATGAAACTTTGAGACATTCTTCTGAGGGGTACAGTTACAATTCAATGAAGTCTGCATTAAACCAGTTAAGACAGTTATGTTGTCAATTGATTTCAGACGACAAGATCTCGGGTACTGGTGGATCTAGTGAGAACGTTTTGCTTACAATGACTCAAGTGTTGTACCAATTAATCGATGATACTGAAACGTCGATGTTGAACTATAAACGAGAGATCATAGTTTTGGAACAAGAAAGAGGACAAGTTCTTGACCAAGCAGATAAAATGGATCAAGCAATTGAAATATGGACCGACTTGATTTCCGACATTGATACCACCATGAAACATGTTATGGATATGGGCAATTCAGCAAGCTTCAAGCTACGACTTCGCAACTTACAAGAACTGCTGCACCGTTGCTACTTCTTCTTAGGCACTGGATTCTTTAGAAGTTCACAAAGAATGCGTTTGAAGCTAAGCGAAACAGAGATCAATTCTGAAGAGTCTCAAAAGCAGTTGCTATTCAACAGTGAACAAGAACTGAAGTATTACAAACTGGCGGAAAACGTTCGTGAGATAATCTTAAAGGATTCTTCAGGCCCAGTTGACGAGTTAATAACCAAGTTAGAAGTCATTTCTCCAACTATGCTTTCTAAAATCTTCCCTATGAAACCGTCAATTGATGCTTATGACCAACTGGCAAACTTGATCTCAAAGATTGAGTCTAGGTTAAGGGAATTGTTAACAAAACCGTTGATTGATGAAGAAATTGAAGTGACTGAAGCTGGAATTCAAAGTGAAAATGATGCGTATAGCAAGACTTTAGACGAGCAAGAAGAGGCTTCTTTGCTTATAGATTTGTTGGAAATAACATTGAGAGACAGGGCAGCTGCTTTCAACAATAAACCTCACCAGGTTTATAATCTTAGTGAGGCAGCATTGACTTATGATCTTGTTTGTAAACGCAATGAAATCTTGATGATGTTGAAAATGCCGCCGTCGGTTTCTACGATCTTAAATGAAATGGAGCTTCAAAATGCCAATATGAACAATACTTGGAACTTCCTTAAATCGGAGATCAGTGAGTGTCAACGCAAGTTTGGTATCATCAGGGATTTGTATAATGCCCGCATCAATTTCTATAAACAGTTGCAAACCCTAAGCGATCAAGTAACAGATTTAGAACTTGCACCTTTTGTGGATAAAATGCGGTTGGTAGGTGACAAACTGGTTAGGGTTCGTGGCTTACATTCCAAAGTAGATGCTTTGTCCAGTAGATTGAGGTATCTCCGGAATTTAAGAGAGGAAGATCTTAGTGCTGGTCAAACAAGAGACGGTGGTTCAGAGAACATATGTTTGATTTGTCAAGAATTGTATGAGTATGGATGTGTGGGTCCTTGTTGTCATCCGTTTTGTGAGGATTGTATTGAGAAATGGCTCAGGAACCATAAAACATGTCCCACTTGTAAATCCTCAATGACAAGACGTGATTTGATCAGGTTCAATTCTAGTTATAGGAATGCAGCAGCTGCTGCCAAGGCTAACCAGGAAGGTCAAGCTGGAGCTGCCGAAGACAACAAAAACATTCTAGAATTGGGAGTTCAACCACCACCTCAAAAGAAACCGATTCCGTCATTAGAAACAACAATCAAAGAAGAGACCGTTGGCGATGATAAGAAGAACAGCTTATACTCAATGGTATCTGACAAGTTCTATAATGAAGTTTTAAGAACGCTGTTAATTGCCAAATACGGTATCAAGATCGATATGATTGTTAAAATGATCATCTATTTAAGATCACGTGATCCGACCACCCAAATTGTTGTGTTTTCTCAATGGAATATGATGTTAAAGAAGTTGAGTTTGGCAATTTCTCAAAACAATGTTAAAGTAGCCTACCCAGAAAATGGTAAATTACAGGCTGTTGACGAATTCAGAAACGATCCTAGTATTGCATGTTTGCTTTTAAGTTCTAAACATGATGTCGCTGGGCTTACGTTAGTCAACGCTAATCACGTGTTCCTGTGTGAACCAATGTTGTCAACAGCTTTAGAACTACAAGCAATTTCTCGTATTAGAAGAATTGGGCAAACAAGAATAACCTATATTTGGCAATTCTGTATTCAGGGCACTGTTGAGCAGTCAATGTTGGGTATAGCTACTATGAACAGATTGAATATGGAAGAGTCAATTGGTAAAGAGAACATGGACTCAATGGTTTTAACTGATGCAATGAGTCGTGGTGACTTGATTGATAAAGGGTCTGGGTCTGAGGTTATTGACTATAACTTGTTGTACAAGATTCTAACCAATCAAAAGTGAACACTACAATGTGCATTACGAGAGATGTGGAGACAAACAACACAGATCATGTGATACTGCATATTTTGTAAGCACATATATTTGTGTTTACATAACAACACTCTAAGTGGACTTCGTTACCACATCAAGAAAAGTGAAAGACATTAATAGTTAATAAGTGTGTGTATATATGTTTACGTTTATTGGTCATCGTCAGCTAAATGGTAAACACCATCGACATCGTAAATAGTTCCCGTAGTCACTAATTTGTCCAAAACTTTACTAATTACTTCAGCATCCATAATCATTTCATTTGCAATCCATTCAAGGCGTGCACCCTCCCCTTGTTCTTCAATTCCTCTAATCATATCCTTAACTCTGTTTACTAGATCTGGGTCAATATTGTCATTTTGGTCAACAAACAGTTCCTTAGAATCCGATTTCATTTCTGATTTTACGTCATCCGTCTGCTCAGACAACGGAGGCTCATTAGGGTTAGTATTAAGCAAATCTGCGTTGATCGAAAGCACACCTGTGAAATTGTAGTATTCGCGTGTTGCTTGTATCTCATGGTACATGAATTGGTAAGGAGGAATATCAGCGTTAATATTCGTAACATTGAACAGTTTGTTTGATTGATTAATTCGACCCGTAATAATAACGTAACGGCCAAGTAATCCATCGTTGACGACGTCATAAACAGCTTCTGTATTCGTCTTTCTGAATACTCTGAAATCGCAGAGACCAGTGGCGTCGAAACATTTGAGTGTTTTAGAATCTTCTTGTTCGTCGTAATCGGAAATAACGACACAGAGAACACAGTTTTCAATGTCGGCTCCGTCGAGAATTGTGTTAGCGTCGCCCATAGGAAGTTCTATTTCGCATAGTTGGCTGATCATTACAGAACGGTAGTAGCGAATACGTTTAGGTTGTCCTTCTTGGGACAGGTTATTCGTAGTATCCATATCTCTTGGAATAAAGCCGCTCATGGGGGGGTTTAGTTTAGGGTGGGTTTGTTTAGAGTGCTAAATTAGTTTCAAATTGAACGCGTAAAAATACGCGTTTTGCCAAACCCTAAATTGAAAATTTGGGAGAGAGTTGATGACAAATGTCGTCATGTGATAACGCACTTGATGTTATCATGACTACATATCGGAAATATTATTGAACTGTATGTATAGTTAGTGCTGCTAGTGCTGCCTAACTATAGAGCTGCGCTCAGTAAGTTTGTACTATAGCTATTACTAAGGGGATTTGCTCGTCTCAATATGTTAAGCTCTATATACTTCTCTAACCATATGTACCGTATATACATGTATATTCCTTCTGGTATGTCGTTACTTCTTTGACTATCATATAAAACCTGTCAGTTAATACAGGTGCTTAATATGAGAATCACAATGTCTCAGCCTAGAATGATACTTTATATAAGCAACCTGCACCCAATCAACCTTCCTATACCTCCTCACAAATTTGTAACGGAAATTTAAAGCCGAAATAACATTCAACAGATCACTCAATTCAGTGTCAATAGTTGAGAATGGGCATTCCTGGACTTACAAGAAAAGTATCACCTGCTAAAAAATTCATGCATTCTTCGTTGTTCGCAGGTGGAGATTTCTATATAGATGCTTTGAACTTTATCAGCAGAATTGAACATGCTTACGAACTGTTCGAGAAAAACCAATTGAATCCATCTGAGCAGCCATTTCCTTACTTAGTAGTGAAGGACATCATTTCTAATGAAATTAAGCTTCTCCGCGAATTAAAACCAGCAAGTATCACATTTGTTTTTGATGCTATGATTTCAGAAGAGAAGTTCTTAGTTCGAATGGAACGCAAAGAACGAAAAATGAAAGCCGGCATTAGCAGACAAAATTATAGCCATCCTGTAATTGAGTATTTGTGCACTTTAAAGGATGTCAATCTCGTTTTTTCAGGCACAGAAGCTGAAGATGAGATTATGAGCATGATCCATGAAAAAAATCAAAAATTTGCAAATCGAAAATTTACAAAGCAATTTGTGTTTTCTTCAGATAGCGACACTTTCAGGTTTAATATTCGCAATAAGGCCCTTGTGTTCATTGTGCCTGTGTATTATAGTAGGCGAATTGCACTCAAAGGTACATGTGCTTACAAATTGAGTGAGACATTACATTATGTACCGAAAGATCTTGTAATAAATCCCCCAATTGAAATTCCAGGCATCACATTCACTAGCGTGAAAAGGCCAATTAGGGGTGTTCTTGAAATTATTAACTGTGCTATCGTTTACAAAAGGATTTTTACCTCAATTACACCAATGTGGTATTCCCCTGGTCCGGTACCTGCAGGTATTACCGATGTATCAATTGAATTTCACTCGACAGGAATTGCTTTGATTGTGCATGAAAACTTAAAGAAACGGGGGATAGACATCAAGGAGGTGGATTATTGGCTTCAGGTGGAAAATTTCAAGATGAAGCCTTTCAAGTATACCTTACCCAGTATTGAAGAGGCCAATAAAAATTTGACAAGATACAAACAGAAATCACTTCCTGATTTGGCTTATGATCTTCTCTCTAAGACGTTAAAAACTGGACCAGTGCCTCTTGCAACGAAATTGATGCTTACTGATCTTTGTAAAGAGGTACTACAGCCAGTACCTGTAGAGTACCCTATCTCTGAAGAGGTGAAGAATTCGTATACGTACATCAGTTCATGTTTAGGAGGTATCGGGTTTCTTGAGCAAGTTTCACCATATCTTAAAGAAGACATCAATCCAGTCAAATTCTCATGTTCTCGCCGACTTGTCCAATTCTATGTTAACAAAGTTGAGGAGGAGAAAATTAATATTACGGTTGCTCATATGATGCAAAGATTGGGAATTGCTGGTGACGATGAAGAAATTGATTGAAGGTAAGAATCAAATATATCATATTGGTTAGTATTATCTGCTTTGCGTAGTTATGGGGGCACACGGGGGAAGTAATTTACGTGCATGAAACCCTAACCTTTTATGTACGTCATAATCTGTTCATAACATGTAAACATCTCATGTAGTGGTTAAAATGACAATTATATCCCTCGAAAAATAAGTTCATATAATTTGGTTGTAATCTACATTGTTTTGTAGTAGTGTCAATAGTAAAAATTATTGAGTGATGTAAAGGTCATGTGTAGAATACACGATACTGTTAATAAAGTATCTGTAATCGTTATTAATCTACACTCTCCCCTCCCCCTCACACCTTATTCACATTAAGACTTACAAAAACAAGAACAGTAACGGGTTCCGGCCAAACTCCCAACGTTAATAATCAAATTTAAAGCACTGAACCGAACAACCAGGTATCAACACTATTTCAGCTAATGAGTACACACAGTACACATAGTTCACGCAGTACACATAGTTCACACAGTACACATAGTGCGAACTCAGCGAACAACTCAACACACTCTTCTCCAATGGGTTCCCCCCAAACTTTGAATTCTGAATTCGACGACAGCAAAGACCCCTTTGAACACCAAGAACTAGATTTAGCCCCTGATCCCATTGACCCCCCCCCCCACCTAACAACAACACCCAACACATCTCAGCCCCCCTCCACGTCATTAGCTGACTCACTTGTCCTTGATAAGCTGCCTGAAATGGCATTACTTACCGTTTCTGAACCACAGCGTAAAAATGACAACTCCTCGAAACAGCACGTTACTTACTTGATAACCTCCCAATTACATTCTAGTTCACAAGTTTTAAAAGTTCGGCGCCGGTTCAGTCAGTTTCACTGGCTTCATAAACTGCTTTCTGAAGAGTTCCCTGCATGTGTCATCCCACCCTTACCTGATAAGAAGCGGATGAAGTACATTTCAGGTGACAGGTTTTCTCCTGAATTTACTGTAAGAAGAGCATTCTCCTTAGAACGGTTCCTTTTGAGAATATCTCATCACCCATTACTCAATGGCTCGAAACTGTTTAAAGACTTCTTGGATCCTGATTCGAGCATACCTCTACTTCATTACCAAGCGCCAACCGTAAAACCGATTTCTGCTGTTCCTCAATCGGCAATTTCATCTGTGGATAAAATCAGCGACTCAGTAATGAACGCATTCACGAAAATCAAACAAACAAGTAATGACATGATCGAAGCCAAAAGAAAAGCTGAGAGTTTAGAACGCAGTATGACGTCATTAGAAAGAAACGCTATACAGAATTCGAAAACCAATACTGATATTGCTTTGGAGTTAAAAAAAATTGTGCAGTATTCTTCTCAACTTGCTAATATTCAGAAGAATGACAGCAGTGAGTACAGATCTTTAGCAGCTTCTGGTAAACTGTTCAGCTCAATTGCTTATGATTTAGCGCGTGGAACTAATGGAGAGTATATGAGTTTGATAAGTGATATGGTACATTATGCCCAGGCCTTAAAGGGGATGCTTAGACAAAGGGAACTGCGTCAAATTGATTACGAAGTTTTGGTGGATTACTTAGATCGTACTAAGGCAGAGCTTGAAAATGTCGAAAGCGGGTCTAAAATGGCAGCATTTTCAACTTCATTTTTAAGAAACAAAGTTACTAGTTTAGTAGGAATGAATGATAGTAACCGATCGTGGGCGGTTGAACGTGCAGAGCATCTCAAGGAGAAATGCGCTACATTAACTGATGAATGTGAAGATGCAAAGAAGAATTCTGAGAAGTTTGAAGAGTTTGCAAAGAACGAGTTTCGTATTTTTGAAGCTATTTTAGCAATGGAATTAAGAGAATGTCTTCGACAGTATGCTGATTTGCATATTTCTTATTATGAACA
This sequence comes from Starmerella lactis-condensi, assembly GCA_030568935.1. NCBI lineage: Eukaryota > Fungi > Ascomycota > Dipodascomycetes > Dipodascales > Trichomonascaceae > Starmerella > Starmerella lactis-condensi. The sequence continues at coordinate 100,370 of JAJMJH010000018.1, forward strand.
TATTCTAACGAGCGTGAGGGGTATGCAAGATTAGTGCATGAACATACATATACGCGTATTAAGCATACATATTTATACATATTTATACATATTTATACATAAACGTTAACTGCAGGTACCGCCACTTTATAAAAACTATGAATACAGAAAAGACTGAATGAAGGGAAAAAAAGAGAACTTTTTAAAAGTGGATATCCTTAATACAGTCAGTAGTTTACACTTCACTTTACACACACTTGGTTTATCGTTTACATAACCACCTTTTTTTTTGCCTCCTTCCTTTTTAGTGGGAACCCTCATTGATTATCAATACAAATAGTGTGTGCCGGCTTCTTGTTCTTGTTGGCCTGTCTTTAGTTTACACGTACCTTCTAGAAGTTTGTAATCTCACGTGATGGACACGTTAAAGCTACGTGTCAATTTCGCTTATACATCCCAGTTTGTAAGCGATATATATATATCCCAAATATCCCCACTCATTTAGTTACCACATTTGCAAAGAATGAGCAAGATATTCAACACTTGGAGTCTGCTTTGCTGGGCTCTTGCCCTTCTTGTGCTCCCCTTCATGGGTCAAGCCGATGAAGATGTCAGTGATTACGGTACCGTTATTGGTATTGACCTTGGTACCACCTACTCCTGTGTAGGTGTTATGCAACACGGTCGTGTTGAGATTCTCGCCAACGACCAGGGTAACCGTATTACCCCCTCCTATGTTGCCTTCAAGGATGGCGAGCGTCTCGTTGGTGACGCCGCTAAGAACCAGGCTGCTAGTAACGTTGAGAATACTATCTTCGACATTAAGCGTATTATCGGTCTTAAGTTCAACGACGATAGCGTCCAGCGTGATATGAAGAGATTCCCCTTCAAGGTTAAGAACGAGGACGGTAAGCCCGTTGTTGTTATCAACGATGACGGTGTTAAGGAATTCACTCCTGAGCAAATCAGTTCTATGATTTTGCAGAAGATGAAGCAGATTGCCGAGGACTACTTGGGTGAGTCTGTTACTCATGCTGTTGTTACCGTTCCTGCTTACTTCAATGATGCTCAGCGTCAGGCCACTAAGGACGCCGGTACTATCGCTGGTTTGACTGTTCTTCGTGTCGTTAACGAGCCTACTGCTGCCGCTATTGCTTACGGATTGGACCGTAACGATGGTGAGCGCCAGATTATTGTTTACGATCTCGGTGGTGGTACTTTCGATGTCTCTCTCTTGAGCATTGATAACGGTGTCTTCGAGGTCTTGGCCACCGCTGGTGACACTCACTTGGGTGGTGAGGACTTCGATTTCAGAATCGTTCGTTACTTCCAGCAGAAATACTTGAAGGAGAAGGAGGTTGATATTGAGAAGAACCCTAAGGCCATGTCTAAGCTGAAGCGTGAGGTCGAGAAGGCCAAGCGTATCTTGTCTTCCCAGGTCAGCGTTCGTATCGAGATTGAGAACTTCCTTGATGGTGAGGACTTCTCTGAGACTTTGACTCGTGCTAAGTTCGAGGAGATCAACATGAAATTGTTCAAGGATACTTTGAAACCTGTCAAGAGTGTTCTCTCTGACGCTGGCGTCAAGAAGGACGAGATTGACGATATCGTCTTGGTTGGTGGTTCCACTCGTATCCCTATGGTTCAGCAATTACTTGAGGAGTTCTTCAAGAAGAAGGCTTCTAAGGGTATCAACCCTGATGAGGCTGTCGCCTATGGTGCTGCTGTTCAGGCTGGTGTTTTGTCTGGTCAGGCCGGTGCTGACGACATCGTTCTTTTGGATGTTAACCCCTTGACTCTCGGTATTGAGACTACTGGTGGTGTTATGACTAAGTTGATCAACCGTAACACTCCTATCCCCACTAAGAAGTCCCAGGTCTTCTCTACTGCCCGTGATAACCAGGACACCGTCCTTATCAAGGTTTTCGAGGGTGAGCGTCCCCTTTCTAAGGACAACAACCTTTTGGGTCAGTTCGAGCTCACCGGTATTCCTCCCGCCCCGAAGGGTGTTCCTCAAATCGAGGTTACCTTCGAGTTGGATGCCTCTGGAATCTTAAAGGTCAGAGGCCACGACAAGGGTACTGGTAAGTCTGAGTCCATCACTATTACCAACGACAAGGGTCGTTTGAGTAAGGAGGAGATTGAACGCATGGTCGAGGATGCTGAGAAGTATGCCGAGCACGACAACATGGTCCGTGAACGTATTGAGGCCCGTAACGGTCTTGAGAGTTACATCGGTACTGTCAGCCGTATGATTAACGACCCCGAATCTTCTAAGAAACTCGATGAGGACGACAAGACCATCATTCAGGACGCCGTTAAGGAGACTGAAGACTGGATTGTCGAAAACCCTGAGGGCTCTCCTGAGGAGTTCCAGGAGCAACAGAGTAAGCTCACTGAGATTGTTAACCCTATCAGTGCCAAACTTTACGGTGATGGTAATGATGACGACGATGAGGGCTACGATGACGACGTCGAGTACGATTTTGAAGATGATGACCACGAGGAGTTGTAAACTTGAAACAAATTTTGCAGCATAAGTCTTTCTAATTCCTGTTTGAATTACTAAAATAGATATCTGTTAATTATACGTATGTTTCAGATGTTGTGTATTTACTAGATTTCAAAATATCAATTTTTAATGGTGCAGCGCAGTGCCTTGGGCGGGTTGACAGTTGCTGTGGTAGCTCAACTCATAGTAGTCCCGTGATACTAATTGTATAGCACGTCAACGCACCGCTACTAACCACCTTATACTACACCTCTGAAAACTGAATATTCAAATCTATATATAATCATGACATAATAACATAACATACACCAATGTACGACTAAAAGTAACAATGATGATTTACTAAGAAATACAACATCACGTGCAATTTGACACTTCCCAGAGTCTACTCTAGCTTGAACCTAGTCTCCAGCTTTTTGAAGAATCTCAAAGTATACTCCATGAATGTCAATGTGAAAATAGTATGAGGTCCAATACGTGTGGCATTGGCTCCGAATCCCTTGTACAGAGCAAAGAATCCCTCATTTTTAACGGTTTTAATAATACAGTCCGCCAGATTTTTGTACAGATCACCCTTCTGGTTATACATTCTCGTCATAATAACATCAGGAGGACTCATAACAACAGCTACACCAATACCAGAAGCCAATGCAGCAGACAAGAACTTCTGAGGAGATTCAGGTTCAAAAAGTTTCAAATCATCGATTAATTGACCAGTAGCATGATAAATAGGCAATTGAACACTTGACCCCACGGCAGTTCTTAAAGCAGCAGCTCCAATTCCACGATAAACTTCACCCTTCTTAACTAAATCCATAAACGCTTGAGCAACATTCTTATAATGTGTTTGTTCACCTACAGCCATTGTTGGCGAATAGGATTGCATACGTACCTTAATCAAGTAAAAGGGAGATCCTAAAAAGGATCCTAAGACACCTGTGGTAGCACCGACACCAACACCAATGAAATAGTTCTTCTCATCAGGTGATTTTCCGAACATTTGATTAACTGCTCTTCTACAGGGTTCATAAAGACCTAACCGCGAGCCATTTAACATGATCTGGTAAATGTACGCGGGAGCTAAACCACTTTGGATACCACGGATACCTTCTTTGGAAACGATGACCCGCATGCCCTGAAAAATATTCTTATAGATTTTAGGGGCATTGGCGGTTTTTTTAGCAAGCTCACCTTGAAGTTGAAGTCTAGTTTTGACAACTTCAAGGGGGTTGGTTAAAGTAACTGCCATGCATGCTGCCGAGGCGCCAGCGAAAAAACTTCCTAATGTTGAGATTTCCATTTTTTTTTTTCGCTTTACACGCCAATAATAAGAGGGATCCCTAAATCGGTAATTTGATTATGTCACTATTGGGAGACACTACTGCGTTACTGAGCGGTAACGGAGCACCTGGCGGAGTACCGGAGTATCCGTAACGGAGTATCCGTAACGGAGGTTGATGAGTCATATATTGTAGTAGTAAGTAAAGGCGTACACACTTCAGGCGTAGCTATTCTGCTGAGTCATCCACTCAGTCGCTGTGGCTATTATAAGCATAGTCATGGTAAGCATATCACATTTTGTTATGTGATATTGTAGTAAGTCGGTGGTCGCCAACAGGGTAAACAGAATTGTCGGCTAGTCCGTTCAAGCAGATATCTATTTACTCAGTCAGATTTTTAATACAAACTATGTAAATACGTATACTCGAATTGATATGAACTAACGCCACCGAGTACTAAACGTATAATTTTTTTTTTTCCGAAATTACATTCCACAAAGTATTGCCCTTAGCCTCGTGCAATCATTCATTATCGTTTTTTTTCGTTTGTGTCTGTTCGCCTATTAACGTTTCTAAGATAATTTACTTTACAGGGGTGACCCAACCCTAAACTTATACCCATCAGATCTGTGCGGAAACATTTAGAAAGTAGAATAGATAAGCACGAATTGACGGCGCAAAAGCAGCCGTTTTCTTCAAATTAAATTTCATTCAGTCAAATATGCATCAGTATTTTACACTAATAAATCAATCTTGTTGAAATATACTTTAGTTCTTTAAATGCCAACATCAACGCGGCTATAATTACTCTTTACGTGAGGACCGGGTAACTGGTGAAATGTACGCCTTGACACAGTCCCCACTTAAAACATTCAATGAGCCACGTTTGACTCAATTGTGGTCAATTAATTGTAAAAAAAAGTCAGTTTATATCTAATCAAAGTAAAAATCTTAAAATTTAAAAAAAAACACCGTTCTTTTAACTTTAAGTGGCGTTATTTCGAGTTGATGCTAGAAGTCTAAATAAAATTTACGCTTATGTAAACTGAACGTCACGCATCATATGATCGCCAACAATTTACTCATACATAAGAATTTTTACCCTTAAAAGGACCCTCGTCCAGGTTTAGAATTGGGTAAGAGAAATGGAAGATGATAAGGTAAAGCCCGTCGAGACAATCAATAGTACTACCGATGAGATGCTAGAAGACCCTAAAAAAGCTGCGGAGGCTATTGAGAGCACAATTCCTGATGGAGGATGGCGTGCATGGCTCGTCGCGTTAGGTGCCTTCTGCGGCATGATTATTACCTTCGGTGTCTCTAACGGTACTGGTGCTATTGAAGATTATTTATTACGCGAGCGACTAAAGGACCACTCCCAATCTGAGGTTGGGTGGATTTTCTCATTGTGGTTATTCATCATGTACCTCGGCAGCGTTCAGACTGGTCCCATTTTTGACGCATACGGCGTGCGCGTTCTTATTATCCCCGGCTGCTGTGGCTGGGTCGCCTCATTATTTATTTTAAGTGTTTGCAAAGAATACTACCAATTCATTTTGGGATTTTCCATTCTGGGTGGAATTTCCACCTCTATGATTTTCAATCCGTCTATCACAGTTCTGGGTCACTGGTTCAAGAAGAAGCGTGCTTTAGTCACGGGAATTGCCGTGACCGGTGGTTCTGTGGGTGGTATTTTTGTCCCGCTTATGTTACAGAATTTGTTTGATAAGATAGGGTATGGGTGGACAATCAGAGTACTTGCATTTATTATCTTAGGATTGTCCATTGTTGCATGTTTAACTCAGGCCAGCAGACAAGTGCCACGAAAAGTTGACTGGCGTGAAGCATTAATTGATGTCAAGAGTTTAAAAAACAAAGACTTCGCATTCTGCTGCATTGGTATTTTCCTGTTGGAATGGGGGTTCTTCATTCCCATTATCTATATGGTGACATATGCAAGAGCACAGGGGTTGTCGACCGGTTACTCAACGGCACTCATTGCCTACTTGAACATAGGATCTACTTTGGGAAGAGCATTGCCCGGATATGCTGCTGACCATTTAGGTAGTTTCAACGTGACTGCAGTCACTAGTGGTGTTACAGGTATCCTCATGCTGGCATTGTGGATTCCTGCTGGACATACTAAAGCTGGTTTAACTGCATTTGCTGTCTTATTCGGATTCTGGTCGGGATCTATAATCGGCGTCACCCCTATTTGTGTGGCTAATATTTCACCAACTGGAGACTATGGTAAACGTTATGGCACTGCATATTCACTGGCAAGTATTGCTGCTCTTACAGGTCTGCCAATCGCTGGCGCATTGACAGATCATAATTTCTTGGGTATGCAGATTTTCTCCGGTTTATGTTTCGTGCTTGGTGCACTTGTTTTCCTTGTTTCGAAGTACTTTGCCGTTGGATGGAAGAAGAACTTCTAAACTGAGTTTTAGTATACCTCATTTTATTTATTATTTATCGTTACGAACTTTATTTACCGATGGAATGTGTACTTTACGTATTGTGTGTATACATGAATGTGTGATGTGGTATACTTTAGATGAAAAGTCACAACCGTTACTCGGTGGTGCTTTAGCTCTAGCTCTAGTCTCTAGTCTCTAGTCTCTAGTCTCCAGTCTCTAGCCAGAGTAGAAAGATCAAGAACATAATGATTATGTAAGCAGTTGCAAACAGTGACTAATCAACATCATAATGGGTGAGGTGTATGCTGCCAATACTCCTACCACGTGACTATGTGGTAAGAATGTAAGAAAGAAAGAATGGGGCTTTGGCTTACTACCTACGTATATAATGCACCTCAATTCCACATCACCTCTCACCGAGTCAGAGATTACTATTAGTACTAGCGTAATATTCCTCTAAATAGTGTATATAAATGTTTATAGAAAAGTTTTTTTTCATTTCCCTTTTATTCAAATGAATGAACGTCTAGAATAAAATGTACTTCACCTCTGAAGATCTTGAAATGACCACCGATTATCCACCGGTGACCGAGTCAAAATCAAGAAAGTTGAAAAAGACCACAAATTATATCTAATATGACATACTAAAATTCTAATAGTAAATAATAGATTAAAAACATGAAAACCGAGGAAATCAACCCCTAGGGTTCTAATAATAGCATCGATAGCGAAATTCTAAACGATCCTAAGAAAGCCGCCCAACTCACAGAAGACACCATCCCAGATGGAGAATGGCGTGCTTGGTTAGTTGTATTAGTTGGTTTCTGTCGGATGGTAAACACCTTCGGATTCGCTAATGGAACTGGTGCTATGGAAGACTATTTAGTACGTGACCGATTACAAGATTACAGCTCATCAGATGTTGGGTAGATCTTTTCGTTATGGCTGGCGTTAATGCTTTTGGGATGTTTACAAACAGGACCTAATTTTGACGCTTACGGTGTTCGCGTGCTCGTAATCCCCGGGTGTTGTGGGTGGATTGCCTCGTTGTTTATCATTAGTGTTTGTAAAGAGTACTACCAATTCATATTAGGGTTCTCAACGATTTTCAACCCTTCAATTACTGTTATTGGTAATTGGTTTAAAAAGAAGCGGGCTCTTGTTACCGGAATTGCCGTTACTGGAAGCTCAGTTGGTGGTATTTTTGTGTTGCTTATGATGCAGCACTTATTTGACGAGAATGGGTACGGATGGACAATCAGAGTGCTTGCTTTTATTTTCCTAGGTCTTTCTAACCCTGTTTGTGTACACATCAGTTAGCAGACAGGTACCGAGAAAGGTGGATTGGCATGAAGCGTTGATTGATGTTAAGAGTTTGAAAAACAAGGATTTCGCATTGTGCTGTCTTGGTGTTTATTTAGTTGAGTGGGGGTTCTATGTACCTATTACTTTTATGGTTACGTATGCTCGCGCTCAGGGACTCTCTGTGAACTACTCCACAGCATTAATTGCTTACTTGAATGTAGGATCAACGTCACTATATTCACGAGTTTCATATCTGGAATTCTTGCATTAGCATTGTGGATTCCTGCAGGGTCTACAAAGACCGGATTAGCTACGTTTGCCGTACTGTTTGGGTTCTGGTCAGGTTCGATTATTGGTGTCACACCGATTTGTGTAGCTGAAATTTCGCCAACTGGAGATTATGGTAAGCGTTATGGAACTGCTTAATCTTTAGATAGTATTGCTGCATTGACTGGGCTGCCAATTGCTGGTGCGCTAACTGATCATACCTTTTTTAGGTATGCAGATCTTCACTGGTGCTAGCTTTTTAGTAGGTGCTTTAGTGTTTTTCGGGTCTGAATACTGTGCTGTTAAATGGAAAAAGATCTGTTAAACTTGATTTCCTATTTTACTACATTAACTGTATATTAATTATTCATTTGTATAGATTGTATAGGACTTGTTTATGTACACGCTACTAAGTGTTATATATATAGAAGTGGGACTCGCTTACCACATTCTTTGTAAGTGGCTATTGTTTACTTTTAGTCCACAATTTAGCATAAGTTGTCTTTCAATTACTCAGCAATATTTTCCATTTCCATCTTCCACTACTTCGACTTTTAATCATTTCATGTTAGAATATTCCGAGCTTCTGTCGCCCTCAAGAGTGACACAAGCGTGTTTTATTGATCACGATAAATTCATACTTATCAAAGGAGGAACTAATTTACAAATATATACTGTGAATGACTGTCGACTGTTAGATGAGATCAAGTTACAAGCAGCAGTTACTTCGCTAACTGGCATTAAAAACACGGTTTATATTACATTTAAAACGGCTAAAATGTCCGTTGTAGAGTACAAAAACCGGAAATTCGAGACTAAGTCTCTGCACTTCTACGAAAAGGTACAAAATTCCGAGAATTTTAGCACACCTAATCAAGACCAACCTGTGTTTTACGACCCGCAAAACAATAATTTTCTTTACTGGTTTCAGAAGTCTCAGGCGGCTATTTTTTTGGACGAGAGTACTGACCCATTATTGGGTGGCAGCACTGATTTAAACAGCATGAAAACGAGGCTGTTTCATCAGGATATACTCGCTTCTAACTTCCAGCTTTCAAGCATTGTTGATTTGAAATTATTACCTAAGTATGCAGCTCCTACTCTAGGTGCACTTTGTTGGTCAAAACCCAGTTGGTCAGGTCTAATTGGTGTTGATGGTGAACTAACAAAATGCTTAGTTGTTGTCCAGGTGGACAATTTATCAAGGCCTGTTTTGTTGCTTAATGATTTGCCGTATAACATTTCTAAGCTGGTGCCTTTAACTGGGAAGTTAGGACCTTTATGTTTACTTTTAGGCAATGAGCGCGTTCATGTGTTAAGTGAGAGTGGTGTCATTTCAGCAGTTGATGCTTCAGAGGATATGTCATCTTGTTGGGCTGCTCAGTTTGGTAATGTGTGTGTTATTGGATTGAGTTCTGGTCATGGAATTGTGCTTGATTTACGGACGTTGAAATGGTGTGGTAGTGCTGCTTTCGGGTTGAGGGACTCAGAATTGCTTGCTAGTAATCATGAAAATATGCTTATGATCACTTCTCCTGATGGATTTAAACTTTTTGATGTTAATGTTTTTATTCCGAAGGATAGATTAGAAGCTGATGAGGCTGACGTCATGGGTGATAATAATAATAATAATAATGATGGTAATGGTGATGGTGATGGTAATGACAATGATAATGACAATGACGGTGGTGGTAGTGCTGGTGGTAATGATGATGACAAATTCTTGGAGAAGTACTACGCTAATGTCAAGCCAGACGACGGGCTTAAAATTGAAATCAAGGAGATGTTATTTATGCCAAGTTACTGTTTTGGAGATATCGCGATGATCAGTGGCGCATTGGCTTTGTCTACCTCCTCAGGAATTCTGTTATCATTAGCTGACTTTCCCTTTTCGGAAAGCCTAGTGTTCAAACTATCATCAACACCTGGGTTAGGAAGAATATGGGCCTATAATGACGAGGACGACGATTTAGATACGCCTTTAGTGATTCAAAGTCATAATGGTAGAACACATGTGTTCAACTACGATTATGATAGAAACGACAACTATGTCCCCCATGTCAAAGTGATTCCTCATTTAGAAGGTCCTAGCCCTATTATTGGGGTAGCCGAGTATGATGTAAGTACTATGATCTTCGTTCAAGAGAGGGTCATGTACAGATACGACAAACGCGGGTGGACTTTAAACAAAAAAATAGACATTGCGCCTTGTCGTTTTGTTGAAATTGGAATGCAGTATATGCTTTTAGAACACGATGATAAGAAGTATACTGTATACTCTACTGATTTAGAGGTGGTTTATGAGTTCCAGGCTGACTTTGCCAGTTGTGCAGAGAATGTGTTATGCTACATGGAAAACGAGAGGCTGTTTGTTTTTAATTTAGAGTTAAAGAAATTGGAAGAAATCATCAATTTCAGTGTTGCAGACTTGAAATCAAGTGCTGATGACAAGGACGATGACAATGATAGAGTCATTTCCATTCAAGCAATGGTTCTAAACAACACACCATATATCGGAATTCATTTCAACCGGAACTACACTATTCATGAAATCGTCGACAACAACTTATACAGAATGTTTTCTCCACCCTTCCCCGTTGGTCAGTCTCCAATTTACCTTCATTTCCAAGAAGCACTTATATTCCCAAGCACTAACTGCATGGTTTTGAAATCCTCGCTTTCACCCTTCAGATGCATGAAACTTGATGTTGGAAACAAAAGAATTATGGATGTATTCCCCTACTCTGATGATGAGTTCTGTTGGCTTGATTCCGAGATGACTGTGCATGTGTCCCGCTTCCCCTCCCACATTGACGGAACTACGCATGAAATGCCCACAAGATTCGTTGAAACAGATCATCCTGTAGATAGACTTGCATATCATGACGAAACTAATCAGCTGTTTATGGCAGGAGGTGGTAAAGCTTGGTCATTGAACGTTGATGAACCCTTGACCGAGCTTCTTTCACTGGATGAAAACGAGGTTATTACTAGCATGGCGTGTATAGATTACGGACAAGACATGTCTAAACAGTACCTCGCTGTTGGAACCTCTGTACCTGCTCCCGAAGACAAAGAGACTAATGGCTACGTACGATTGTACAAAGTTCTTTCTACTCAGAAATTACAAGAAATTGACCACAAGTACGTTAGAGGACCCGTTTCTAGTGTTTCAGAAAGTATGGGTTATCTGATTGCTTCTCACGGGTACCAAATTCATGCTTATAATGTCTACAAAGAGCTTGATCCTATTGGATTTTTCGACGGTAAGATATACTTCCAAGATCTGAAACCGGTTCGTAACATCCTCATTTTCGGAGAGAAACTTGGTCCTCCAAGACTCGTTAACTTCTGTATTCAACCACACAGACTGGACATTCTTTCTAGTGCTGATCCAGAGAACATGTCCATCAATGCAGTAGGAGCGGTTTCTCATTATGATAGAGGAGATCTCATAATCTGTACATGCACCGATGATAACCAGATCTTATTTGATACATACGATCCTGACAGTACTGAGAGTTTAGGTGGCACCAAGTTAGTACATTTGACATCCTTCTTCACAAACCACCAGTGTAATGCAACAACCTTAGCTCAAATTGACGACAACATCTTAACAATCGGCTGTTGTTCCGACGGGACTGTCTTTAAATTAAACCCAATCAATGAACCAGAATTCAGAAGTCTTTATGTTCTGACCCAGCAACTCATGGAGAAAGAACAAAGTATTGGTGGAATCAATTTAAAGAACTTCCGTACATTGCTTACTGGAACTTCGCATTCAACACATGTGATAGACGGTGAACTCGCTCAAACATTCTGGCAATTGGAACCTAAAAAACAAGCTGAGTATGCACGTAAACTTGGTGTTGACGGGTTAGTTCATTTGTATAAGGCATTGGATCGCAGGGTGGTTCTTGATATCTAAAAATAGATGATTGGTAATCATATTTTCTAAAAGGGTAATATAACACCTGTATAAACTACTGCTTGTACTGTTGGCACTGCTTCTAGTAAGTGGTATATTTATATATATATATATATGAATGTAAATAATTAATGCTACGAAACGAGTGTCACTATGAATGCTAAGATTTTTAACTGATTAGAGAGCTGTCTGAATGAAAAAGAAAGCCGACGCGAAAAAGCGATTTGAATTATAATAGGTATTGTCGTGAGAGCCACCATTTTCAACGTTGTGCTTAAAGATACATGATCTTGCAAATCAATTCGTTCATAAGAGTCTTAATAAGTCTGATCTTGGCACCAATAAGACCACCCAAAGAAGGGAAGATATAACACAAAGGCTCCAAGACGAAAATGATAGTCTTACAGCAGCAAATAAGCAAAGTGAAAGCGGTTTTACACAAAAAGGCCTTCTTAGCAGCTAAACCACAAGCAATGAACTCAATACAGTTCTTCAAGATACAAATTAAATGAGAGCAAAGGTCGTCGTAGTGATTGGTAGGAGAGGCACCATAATTGCAGAAAATGCAACCGGAAGGAGGTCTGTAGATCAAGCTCAACTGACCGTGGAAATCGTTAAGCATGTCGTTCATATTTCCGTCATGAGCTTTCAACAACTGACCAGATTTAATAGCGCATGCAGCGAGGATCTTGTTTAATTCGATGATAGAGTAGAGCTTGAATAATCCTCTAGGAACTAAAGGAGCAGCAAAAACTACTAAAGGTAAACAAAGGAAGATAAGAGTTTTGACCGAATACATTTCTTTTTTGATGGGTTTTTGTTAGTCCTTGTACTTGAAGATCTTTGTCTTTGTGAGTGCAGAATCTCTGAGGGAGATGTACATTATTTATACTTGTCGATCCACTGCAGGCTTTTAATTTGCACCGATCAAATATGGTACATCAAAAATGTCACAAGATGAAATTATTTAAGGCACAGCAGATCCGGTTTCGACAGTACACACACCGACGAAATGCATCCACACCCTCCAGCCACATCTCCCAAAAAAAGATAAAAAAATAAATAAAACAAAACAAAAACAAAACAAAATGAAGATCAATGAATGGCTGGAAAAAAACCACCACAGCGTTCCTCTTTGTTTAAACTCTAGTTCTGTATAGTATATACCATACTAACGCACTAACTAATTAGCTGTATCTAAATTACATATGCACGTTTGCTGTGCGTATATGCAGAGCTTCAAACAAAATAAATGAGATCAGATCTTGTTACTCCGTGCATTATTCACATCTGCGTGGACAAAAATGTAGCAAAACCTCAAAACACAAAACTACCGGTACATGCACCGAACATTCGCATTTGATGAATCAGATTCTACGGACGAGTTAAGGCTTAGACTAATTTGGATAAAATTAAGAATTAGAAAAGATGTAAATAAGGAAAGATTTAAACAAGAAGGTGGATACGTCTAGATTTGCGAATTGTTTGTATATACGACCTTTACTAACCCACCACACATACAATCCACATAAACCTATCCACACCACGTAGAATTGAAAACCCCCCAGCTAAATAATATTAAACAAACCACATTTAAAATATTTCTAATCAAGACCCAACACCAATAACAACCCGAAAAACTAAAACTAAACGACGGCCATTTTTTTACATACATAATCGTTGCATCACTAACGCACACACCCACGTACATTTGTACATACATTTATGTATTTATGTATTTGTACTGCTTACACACCCACGCACACCTGTTCTGCTGACACACAATGCTATTCATAGTGCCCTGGCTGCTTCTGGCCACGGAGCCGTATTTATGTACAGACCTCCACAAAACGTTAATCGCTACCGCAATTTCATTATCAAGTCTCCAAATTATAGAATCCATTGTTAAAACAAACGACGCGTTTTCATCTATTCTTGCCGGTGCCCTAAGTCTCACGCTTAGTTTACCGTTATCCCTTTTTCTTTTATTATTAGGAGCACCCGCAGTAGACTACCAATTAGAAACATTGCTATTATCCGCAATTCTTTCTACCCTTGGAATCCAACCTCTAATCCATAAATACGGAGTCTCGTCTAAAGCCTGGCAAAAAATATTTAGTTTAGAACCACCGCTTTCTAAAGAAGTCTATGGATTACTTGGAATGGCACTTGGGGCTTGGCTTGGTGTTATTCCAATTGCTTTAGATTGGGACAGGGTTTGGCAAACTTATCCAATTACTATTGTGCTTGGTTCTTATATAGGCTACGGAATTGGTTCTTTATTAGGACCTTATTTAGTTTATGCTAATATATAAAGTACACCAAGAACATCAAGTGTATACAGTAGACGCAACAGGACTAATCAATGTCGTTACAATACATGAAGGATGTCTTTACTCCCAACATGTTGTACACGTTCCAATATAAGATCAAAAGTCACAGTACAAAATCAAAAGTCACAGTATAAGATCAAACGTCACAATGGTTATTGGCGTACTTCCCATTAATACCTTTAGTAATCAATTAACCAACAATTTTTCACAATATGGCAACAGAAATCGACACCCAGACTTTAGTGTTCTTCAAAACAAACGACGAAGGCAAGAAAGTCAAAATCACCAGAACAATCAAACTCGAATATATCCCCGCAAAAGTTACCGACGAAAGAAAATCATGGCCTAAGTACCAACACGGTGAGAAACTCGTTGCCGTTCCCGAAAACGGCGAGCCAGTGACCATTCGCCTTGCTCCTAAAGCCGTCGCTACTGCTGAGCCACCTAAAAAAATTATTGCACCCAAAACTATTTGCCGGAACTGCGGTGGACCTCATCTGTTCTCCCGTTGCACAGTCGAGAACAAAAAAGCGCCAATCAACGCACTGCCTACCGCCAAAGCAGGCGTTTACAATCCTCCCAACAGACGTGGCGGTTTGGACCAACAAGTGGACCCAACTTTACAGAGATTCCTTCCGTCAAGCGCTCGCGCTGGCGCCCACAACGACAACGAATTCTCATTACGTGTTACTAATATTCCTCTGGAAATCACTGACCAAATGCTTAGACAGAAATTCCACAGAATTCCGGGTATTAATCGCATCCATTTAGTTAAAACTAAGGACAGAATGGAAAGCCGTGGGTTTGCTTTTGTTGGATTTGATAGCAGAGAAAGCGCAGAGGCTGGACGTGCTTATATTGACGGTAAATCTCTTCTTCGTAATGTCGTCCATGCAGAATTCGCTCAGCCGAAATCTCAGTGATTTGGTTATTTAATTAAGTATATATTTTATCATGTGGAAAGTGAGGGAGTGAGCGAGTGAGCGAGTGAGCGTCTCA
Organism: Starmerella lactis-condensi; assembly: GCA_030568935.1. Taxonomy (NCBI): domain Eukaryota; kingdom Fungi; phylum Ascomycota; class Dipodascomycetes; order Dipodascales; family Trichomonascaceae; genus Starmerella; species Starmerella lactis-condensi. The sequence goes on from JAJMJH010000018.1 coordinate 115,393, forward strand.
GTGCTCAGTGCTCAGTGCTCAGTGGTGTGCTCAACTCAATGACTGCTCAGTGGTTCAATTGGTGTGCTCAACTCATTTGGTGTTCAACTCATTTGGTGCTCGACTCATTTGGTGTGCTCAATGGCTGCTCAATGGCTGCTCAATGGCTACTCAATTGGTGTGCTCACTGAGCAACTCAATCGCACAGCTATACAGCCTGCCAAACTTCACTGCCCTGCTCATGCACCCGTGTAGCCAGATTTTTAACATTTAAATCCCATTCACCTAATCTTTCTCTCATCATCTCAATTTGCTGCGTGTTTAAAGCTCTTGGTTGTAACCACGTGACTCTAACCGTTTTAGAGACTTCATCAATAGATCCCTTAATAAGCCCTAAACTGAACGCTTTCATTACTAAGATTTCCACCTTAGCACCAGCCTGTAAATGGGTTTCTTTGGCAATTGTACTGAACTTAAGCTCACAATCAGCATTTTGCTGCTTGAAAACACACTCGCATAATGCCATTAAACAGATTTTTTGTTCTAAAAAGGGCAATGCCTGAGCAAGAATTAGGGATTTAGATGTGAATTCAGGCTTGAGTTTTTGGAACTCAGGAACGTCGCCAGAGTTAACTGAAAACACGAGATTTTTCAGCCAAATATCAGAATTTAGACTTTGTAGAATTGGGTGTTGGACAAGCTCGCCAAAGTTGTAGATTTTGTCAGCAAGTAAAGCGCTTACACAAAGGTCAAATGCACGCTGAGCCTGGACGTCTAACGGGATCTGATCAAGCGGAACGCAAGCAAGATACAGAAGGGCGTTTCTGTAGTAATTTGTGTAGTCCATTTTAGACTTGAAAAACTCGCAACTAACGAGGTAAAATTGAGCTAAAACGACTTTGTCAGAAATCTCCAATTCGTCGACTTTATGCCGAGAATTTTCGATGATTTTAAGGCTCTGACTGATGTTCTGGAGTTTGATAAGAACACTGGCTTCTTTTAGTTGTAAAAAGAGGAGTTCTTTAGGGTGGTTTGTGAGTTTGTGTTCAAGACTTTGTAAAAAGGCTAGGGACTCTTCTGAAGTGGATAACTCTTCGCTGGCGGCAACTGCAAAGGATACAAACGCCAGCGTGTTAATAACGCTTTCTAAACCTTGGATAAACTGCGTGAAAAGAGTGAGTCTAGAGCCTTGAGAATCAGGTGATTTAAAAAGCGTGAAAAGCGAGTTAGTGAGTTGGTGCCATAATTTGCGTGTATAGAACTCTTCTAGTTCGATATAAAGGGGGGATAACTCACGGGTAGAGTTAGCACGGTGGCTAGAAAGTACGGTTAATGCATCGGACATGGTATGTGGCAATATTACAAAGCGTGTGTGTATGTAACTATATATTTGTAATTGTGTACTTACGTGTGTGTGGGTGTGGGTTTTTGTGTTACAAAATTACTCCTTGAGATCTCTTTTTTTATTATTTGTTTACATTTTGTTTACATTTTACTCACTTATTACTCCCTCTAGTGAGTTGTTTGTTTGTCATAGTCAAACCTTCTCCTTGGTTACTCATTGACTCCTCCCATCTACACACCAACTAGCTAAGCTTAGCTTATGTTAAACCCAACGTGGATCTGGTGGTTTATTTCTAAGCATACTTAGCAATTAAACACTTACCACACTTACCACACTTACCAACCACACTTGCCACTAACCCCCATTAAATGGCCACAGAAAGCACTAATATAGACATCCCCCCCCCTTCTTCTTCTGCTCTTCAAAATTCCGATGTTAAATGCACCTGTAAACCAGGAGAAATTCAAGATACCCGTCTTATGGTCGCTTGTGAGAAGTGTAAAACATGGCAGCACGTAATTTGTGAATTGAACCACGAAAACGAAGACGAAATTCCGTCACCCTACTTTTGCACTGCCTGTGAGCACCCGCTCATAGCCAAACTCAAAGACAAAGCACGGCGTACTGTTTGCTTGGAATTCTATAAGATTCTAAGCGAGATTCCAGAAGCTCAAGATGTGGAAAATCTAGCGGTAAACATCGAGAAGGCTTTGTTTACGAAATTCCGCGAAAATCGCAATGCAAGAATATCTTCAGCTGTAGGAACGAAGTATAGAAACCAGTTCAGAGTGCTGAGTTTCAATTTGAAAGATCCAAAGAATTCTGAGTTGAGATTAAAAGTCGCAACATCCGTGATCTCGCCGGGGAATTTCGTTACTATGAAGTCAGCTGATATGCGTAATCCAGAGTTACAGCAAGTCACTGATGAGATCCGCAAAGAGAATTTAAGAGAATCTGTTTTAGAAAACGGAGATCAAACAATTACCGAGGAAAACGTGGAGGCTAACTTAGAAGGTGTTCAAGATGCGTTTCTTGGTGCTAGAACCACTGACCAAATTGACGAAATTAATGCCCAAAACCAGAATGTTGAGGATGCTGATATTCCAATGGAAGACCAGGTTCGTGATTTAGAAGCTCAAAACGAACAGGATTTACAAACTGAGGGAGTTGGAATTGAAAAGCAGTTGTTGATGACTAAGTCGGTGGATTTGTTTGTTTCTAACGGTCTTATGAGCTCAAAGGCTGATTTACTTATTAATGAAAATTTTGGGTCCATTGGTGATTTAAAAATTGATGATAAATGGGTAGTTAGCGGGTCCGCTAAACAAAATGATGTTTTTAAGATGTTCTCTCAATTGAACAGGGAGGAAATAAAACCGAGATATAGAGTGGAATTAGGTGGTTTGGAGTTCCCTAATGAAGCTGATATGGTGAAATTTATCCATTACTTTGAAGTTAGAGGGAATTATGCGAGTGTTCAAAAGAGTGATCCTAGGGTTAGGTTCCTGTTTTTGATTCCAATCAAGGAGTTTAGAGATGGGAAAATCGATTTGGAAATTCCGGATTCTTTGAATACGAGAAATCCAGAATTAATAGCTGTGTTTGTTTGTCGTGCATAGTTTAACTTATCGTAATATGTAAACAACTTGGAAGGGTAGAAAGTAATGTGAGGAGCTGTGTGATTATGTAAGACACTGTGATGCATTACCCTAACCTTGGTACCCCACACCTAAAGAACAACTAACATACTAACGTATTATGCATATCATACGTATATATATATATATATATACAACAAGTTCACTAGTTCACTCATTTACAGTCCAATATTGGCGGATATAAGTTATGATTAAAATTGGAAGAATTGACCAATATTGACATAGCTGTACCCACTAGCATTAAGGTACCCATTAGCAATTGCTAAATTCTCATTCAACAATTCTTCATTAGCAGAAACAATTAAACTCAAGTCATTATTTTTATCATTGGAAGGCCTTTCAAACAACGACTTCAAGAACGACATTTCCGTATACAAATCTTTAGCAGAAAAGACCCAGTTCAAGTTACCTCTGCAATTAGACTGGCGGCACTTATTAGAAGCATAAAGCGGGACTGAGTTTCTATAAATTTCACACTCATCGCAAACAAGCCAGCCTTCATAATACCGTTTGATTTGGCCATCAAACCAAAGTCTAGTTTGAGCTTTGATTTCTTTGGTTGTTAAGTTGTCATTGCATTCAGGACATTTAAGACCGTCAACACTTAAACTTTTAACTCCATGGAACTCGAATTCGTGGTCTTTGTGTTTGAAAAGGGGGGGCTCACAATTAGCAAATCTCTGTTCGTCGCTTTGGGTAAAGAAGAATCCGCTTTGAGTGATAACATCATCATGGATTTTGTTACTAAACGGTTGGTTGTTCTGTTTGGCTTTTAGTTTGACGCCAATGGCTTCGGCAAGACGTTCGTCATCAAAACCGTCGAATCGTTCGATCAAGCGTTTAACGGGGGTGTATAGTTGATGGTACAAATAGTACTCGTAGTCGACGTGTAGATTCCTTTCAGGATCTTTTAAATCTTCAACGGGGACTGCTTGTGGGGCGCCTCCTCCTCCATTGGTACCTGCAGGCGCAGACGCAGGCGCAGCCTCTTCTCCATCTGTACCACTACTCTGGGCAAAGATATACCCAATAACATCTTTAGCTTTGATCTGATCGCCACGTTTAATAAGTTCTTTAGCAACCTTGATATGTGGTTTATTGTTCATTGAATCGTCAAAAGCACTCACTTCTCTAGACAACTGTGTTCTAATAATGAACATCTTGCTAGGGTACCCATTCTGACGTACTTTATCAGCAGATGCAGACAACAGTTTCAACACCTCTTCAAAGATTTCATGAGACCCGTGTGTTAATCCTAAAGTGAATATCAAATTCAGCAGATCTTTAGTAACAAGTTTACTGTAATCACAGAACTCACGGCGACGAATGTCTAGACCTTTGATATCCAGTTTGTAGGTGTTGTCCCGTTTCATGATGTAGCAAGCATACTTCTTTTTTGCATACATCAACAGTTCTCTAAACACTTCTTCAATGTCAATCTCCATATTTCTGTACTGTTTGTTAACTTTCTGTTTGAACTCTAACCCGATTTTGAAAGCTTCATCATAGGATGTTGTGTTTGTTTTGATCATCACCGAATCGGTGTCACCATACACGACTTGCAGCTGGCTCTGTTCAGCTAGCTCCTTGGTATGCAACAGAGTTTCACGTCCTTTCATGGTAACTAGTCTTGCAATTGGCATAGCATAGAATTTAGATGAGGGTAGACCTAAACATCCGTACATCGAGTTGGCAGTGAGTTTGAGCGCTTTTTGACGAATATCCCATTCACTAGATTGACTGCTCTGTTTGTTTGAGGAGATCAGTTTCTTAACTTCTTTTCTTCTTTCTACCAAGTTTTTCAAGATTTGAGGAAGAATTCCGAACTCGGCGTTCATGTTGATATCTGCTTCAGCGTTGACATCACTAGGGTCACAGTCAACTGTGGTAAAGCAAATGTTGTGTTCAATGATAAGCGAGGGGTACAAACTGTTGAAGTCAAGGAGCAGAATACACTGTTGGTGTAACCCTTTTTCAGGATCAAGAACTTTACCACCCAGAAACGGGACAGTAGATTTCTCGGTTGTTTTAGGATCTCTTTCAGGGATCAAGTAGTTGCGTCTTTTGAACTCGTGCATTAACAAGTAGTCGTTCCTGTCGCTTCTGTAACCTCTTAATGTTGCTCTCCATGTATTGCCAGCTAAGTTAGTGAGTTGACGAGAAAGTTGGAACATCTGGGTTTTCTGGGCAATGTCAAAGGCATACAATGTGTCTTTCTCGTTCAACTTCATCGCTTCTAAAAGACCATGAGCGTCTTTATCAAGCCAGCCTCCATGTTGCAGATTGCTATTAAACGGTTTTCTACGACACCCGAGCACATTCTTACAGATTTCATCAAGGGTGAACTCTTGACAAAGCGGTTTGAGAAGTTCTAAGCCGTAACCGTTCTTAAGATCAAGGATTAAACGGCCAGTACACATTCTCAGAATGTCGAATTCAGAGCTTGTTTTAGGTGTTTGTGACTGTCTGAACCTGCCAAGACGGTTGGCTTCATTGATGTTGCAGTTGTTGGCTCTGGTTAGGATTGTTGCTAAATGGACATCGGTTAATGAGTGGCCGATAAAAACATCGGGGTCGAGTTTTACAAGGGTTTCAAAGAACCACATGATCAGGGCTCTTTCGTTTTTATGAAGGACGATGGTACTTGCGTTAGCAGGTGCGTTAGCAGGTGCTCCAGGTTTACTAGGAGTACCCGCGACTGCTGCACCCGCTTTACTTTCTGCCTGTGCAAGATCTTTAAACCCAACAGGAAACAACCCGTCGTTAGCAGGACGAATACCAGTAACCACCACCGACTTGATCTCAGCACCGGATTGATGAGCATCATGGGCAACTTTAGGGAAGTACCTATAAGAAATACCAACAATTTCATGCTCGTTTTTTTCTGTGGGTTTTGTAGTCACAGACAAACTCAGCATTGACATCGGCGGTGGTGGAGCAAGCGTGGAATCTTGAACTAAACGTACATTAGCACAATCAGCAGTAAATGAGAACCCTGTCCAGGAAAGCATGCTGGCAGTGTTATTAACTTTGATATCTAACCAACAGGGTCCCATGATGCTTTTAGAAACAATGAAACATTCAATTGGACGGAATGTGTCTCCACGGAAGTTCGTATAGTTCTGTCCTTTTTTAGGTGGTAACGTGATCCCAAGCGGGTACCTCACGTAAAGGTATTCATGCTCGTTTTTGTCTTTACTAAAACAGTCAGTTAATTTGACAGTTTTGCACATGAATTGAGAGTCTTTAGAATGACGATTTTGGAACTCGAAAATCTCAATTTTTAAACTGTCCATTTGGTCAGGTGATGTAGGCTCGAAGTACAGATCACGCCAAACTTTGGCCACCATTACTGTACAGGACTCCCCTTCTGCTGACTTGCCGAATAAAATAACATTAGATCTGTTTTCGTAGAAGTCTACCCAGTACATTCTAATTGTTTCGCCGGGTGTGACTTTGCGTGTTTGGATGTCTGTACTGTTGTTAGAGGGTGGTTTGTACTGTAAGGTTTCAGAAATGTGGTCGCTTGAAAGAGCGGGGAGACTTGAAAGGGGGGCTTCAGGGATACTAGATCCGCTTTGGGGACTACTAGGAAGAGGGGGGGGGGTTAATTCTTCGTCAATGTCCATTTTATCAGAGGAAGTCGGCTCGGGTTTGTTCTTATCAAGATCATCAGTAGATGGACGTGCATGAGATGGATCGTTCATGTGATCATCAGATGTGGGTGCAGGAGATGTACATGCTAAGTCACCTACCGGTTCAGATACTTTCTCCTTCTCCTCCTCAGTCTCACGGCTCTCCTGCTGCTTCCCGGACAAATTGAAATCAGGAATTGAGCCACCAATCATAGGTTCCCTTTCAGACTGAACTTTACTTGCTGATCTAGTAGGTGTTTCCTGAGAAGTTTGCTTGCGAACCTTATTACCAAGACCACTACGGAGTCCACTACGAAGCCCACTTCCTAACCCTCTTTTCAACGACGAATTAGGTGTCCTTATAGAACTGTCAGGGGTGCGATTGAGAGATTTGTCTTTACCGATTTTACCGAGAATATCGTCGACATTTTTCGTGCTTTGTAAAACAGGTTTAGGTTGGTTACTCTTGGCTTTACTAGACTTGAAAAGAGACTCGATACTGTTCATTTTAGGACCGACAATTGCATTGTTCTTTTTAGTGTTTGACTGCTCTTGTTCAGGTTCTTCTCTAGGTGCCCATTCGTCTTCTCCATGGTAGACGTATCCAGTGTCGTCGTCGTCAACAACGAATTTCTCATTGCGAATACGTTTGCGTTGGTAGTCTTTATACTCTTCTTCGTCGTACTCGTCATAAATTCGGCCTTTCTCTTCATCAAAGTCGAAATCACGAGTTGTTTTCCCTTCTGCGCGTATTTTACGCAATTCTTCTAATGATTTTTTTAATGGCATTGTTTTGGAGAAGAATAAAGGATGAAAAACGCGTTTGAAGAAGTTGTGGGGGGGTAGTAATTAGTGGTTAGGGGAGTAAGTAATTTACTGACGCGTCTTAATTTTTGACCTAACCCTTGAAACGCTTGATGTATAATCAGCACCCAGCACCCAGCACCCAGCACCCATTGCAAACTATGCTGTGCCGTACTGGGAGGCACAAAGTTAGTATTTGTAGTTCATAGCTAGCAGTAAATGTTTCACTAATGTGCTGCATTAAGAATGATTGGAGATTGGAATTGGCAGTATTGGTCGTGTCATGTGACTAACCGTATCGCGTAATTCGCAATCTAAGAAAGAAAGAAATGAAAGAGAAGTACAATAAAATTTGCAATTGAAATTTCAATTAAACCATTCTGTTTACTTCTTCTTTACGGAGACAATCCATTGGAACCAAATGCCTCGGGTTACCATGATTACTGTACATCTAGCCCATTATTAATCAGAACTCCCAACTCCAAAGTCTAGGTCTACTCCCAGGAACTAATTACTAAATCAAGGTGCATGAAATTTGAAATATGGTGACCCAGGGCTAGGCACAAATCTTACAAACAGTGTATCGCTTCCTCATATTCTGTACCTGTGCACTTTAGATATAATAATCCTTATGAGCACACTTATTAAAAAACCACTAGGCACAAATTCGTTGCTCACAGTTCTAAAAAATAACATAAAAGTTGTCTCTTCAAACCTGCCCTGCCACTTTGCAGGTATAGGCGCCTATTTAAACGCAGGCTCGAGGCATGAACAACCGCCGCTAATGGGCATGTCCTATATGCTAAGCAGAATGGCGTTCAAGTCCACAAAAAATTTCAGTAAACAGCAAATGGAACAAAAACTTCTTGCTTTAGGGGGCAATTACCAATGCGAACCAGGCAGAGAAAACATGATATACCAAGCCTCTACATTCACCCATGACATAGACACTATGGCTCAATTAATTGCGTCCACAATTACTGAACCTGTTTTTAATATAGACGAAGTCAATGAGCAGCGTAAACTGAGCGAATACGAACTCGAGAGTTTAGACTTGAACGCTGATTTAAAGCTTCCTGAATTGGCTCATAGAGCAGCTTTTAAAACTCAGTTGGGGAACCCTTTGTTTATTAACAAGGACAACCTGTCTTTAGTAACCCAAGCTGCTTTATGGCAGTACCAGTATGCCTTTTATTCACCAGATAGACTGACGTTGTCATTTGTAGGTGTTGGACATGAAAAAGCAGTTGAAATCAGCGAAAAGTATTTCGGGGAGTTCAAAAACGACACCAAACTTGACTTGAGTAGTAGTAGAAGCGAGTACCAAGGTGGTGATATTTGTGTGCCATTGCCTCCACCTGTAGGCGGCGCTCCTGAATTCTATCACTGTCAAATATTGTTTAGAGGTCGGGGTGTAAACCATAGGGACGCTTACTCTTTAGCAGTTTTACAAGTACTGCTTGGTGGTGGTGGTTCGTTTTCGGCTGGCGGTCCGGGTAAGGGTATGTACTCAAGACTATACACCCAAGTGTTGAACCAGTACCCATACATCGAGAGCTGTATTGCGGTAAACCACCAGTACTCTGATGATGGGTTGTTTGGAATTACATGCTCTTCATTACCAGAAGCTGCACAGTACTTGCCGTACATTATATGTAGTCAGCTGACATTACTGGCGCAACCAGGGAAACTGACTGTTAAGGAAGTAGAGAGAGCGAAGAACCAGTTGCGGTCACAGCTTTTGATGAATTTAGAGAGCAGAGTAGTTCAAATGGAGGATACTGGACGCCAGGTATGTTTAACTGGTGGGAAGCTTGATATTACTGATGTTCTTAAAAGAATTGATGAAATTGACCCTGAAAATTTACAACAAGTTGCTTATGAGCTTTTGACTAGTTCAAAGCCTACGATTGTGTTAATGGGCGAGAGGGAGAAGTTCGGTAATGTTAGGGGGGTGGTTAATGAGTTTGGGTTAGGTAGTAAATAATGTGGTGATAATGTTATGTCATGTCCCAATTGCGGTTATGTGTGTGGTGTTCTTTGTTTACATTGGGATTGCATTTGTGGGTTGGTGTATCCGCTTGTGATTGGTAATCGAACTACCTTATGTTATGTGTTAATAATCGTGTACCACTGTATACACATAGACATTCTCCACTCATATTTATACAGCTATATCTATACACCATAGGTATAGTATTATTTATCATTCACTTCTTTTGTTAACACTCATAGTTTGATTTACCTGGGTCCACGTCGAATGTGTTACGCGTGGTAATTAACGTGCACACTTGGTGGTTTTCTGAGTTGTCACTACTTAACTGTAAACAAGATAAGGCCAAAAATCGAGTTCATGTCAACAACTCACTTTTCGTTTTCTTCCTTTAAAATGCCCAAATTAACTTAGAAACTTAAAAAAGAAACTTTTAGATTAGCGTTAACTTATATACTATATATATACCAATAAACCGGCAAACTTAAATGCGTGAACATGAGCGATCCTGAAAAAACTGAACCCGCAACTGTTACTGCACCAAGTAAATACAGAATTCGCTGGACAGATGTGTTTTGTTTGATACTTTTCCTCGCACTATTCGGCGGGTTTCTTGCTATCACGATCATAGATCTTAGAGACTACTCAACAACCAAATGCTACCAAGAAGATTTCAGCAACCCAGTGCTATCGTATGTTTCTCCATCAATGCTAGTTGTTCTTACAGTGAGCATTATATGCTCTATACTTCTAACCGCCGGGTATTACACTGTAGCACTGCTTGTGTACCAAAACTTCGTGTTGATAAGTATGGTCATCCAAATAATTGTTTGTGTTGCTTGCTCGATAGTTTACCTCGTGCAAAGAAGATGGCTGTCTGGTGCAATCAGCATGCTTTGGGTGTTCCTCAGCGGGATCTTCTATGGTGTTCTTGCTCCAAGCCATTATAAAGTAGCATTAACGTTGGAAGTCGTTTCTTATTTTTTAAGAACAAATTTCATGGTCATTGTGATCAGTGTTTTAGGATCAATATATGCTGGTGCATGGTCAGTTTTAGTGGCTGCAGTGACCTTAGCTGGACTGTCTAAAACGATGACGTCAGACTGTACCACCGGTGAGATCAACAGACCAGAGGGTCAGTTCCTTGGATTACTGGTTTATATTCTTTTGACCCATTATATCGTGACTGAAATTGTAAAAGGATTAGTTAGAGTAGCAACTTGTTGTACATTTGGCCACTGGTACTTTGGAACCACCCAACCACCACCACCAGATGAGATGGAATCTTACGCAGGATCAGACTTTGAAGGAGGAAGTGGAGAGTCTGGTTTAAGGCACGAGTTTATACCTCAACCAGGACTAGTTATGGAATCTCTTCTAATCGGGTTCACAAGTTCTTCTGGATCTATTTGTTTGTCCAGTATGTGGCTTGCCCTCAGTAAGCTTACGGCACAGATAACAGGTGCATGGGCACAAGAGCTGATTGTGAATCCAAGCACTGAAGATGGCACTGCAACAACTCAAGACATTTCGGTTATCTTATTGGCATGGAGTTTAAGCAATATCGTCTGGTGTTTAGACTCGTTTATTTCACACTTGACCAGTTACGTCATAGTGTTCGTATCCGTTTATAACGACTCCTGTATGAAAGGGTTGAAAAAGACGTGGAAGTTATTGACTTCAGACTTTGGAGGCGCACTTGTTAACGATTTCTTTGCTAACGGTTCATTGATGTTTGGATGCTGGTGCATCGCCTCGTTATGTGCGTTGTTTGTTTACATTTACTTACGGTGGATAGCTAGTTATCCTCAAGAGGGGGTCTTCTTTGTGACCTCGTTTGTATTCGTGTCTTGTTTACAAGTGAGCAGTACTTTTGTGACTGGAATTGCGAGTGCTTTCCAGACTTTTTATGTTACTTATTCTGGGGAGCCTTACTTCTTAGAGGAAACACATCCGAAGGTATACGCAAGGCTACAAAACGAACACACAAACACAGAAAAGAAGCCGTAATCATCACGCGTGCAAGTACGCACACACGCCATTCCTAATTAATCTTCTCATTCTTCTTGAAGTGTACCTCCTTTGTCGACTTACTCTTCGTGTCAACTCTCTCACCATTTGTCTTCTCAAAAACACACCTATCACACTCGCAAATAAACCCATAGTTGATTCGCAAAGTAGCGCTCCGATTTTCGACGCTCATCCCAGGATCAACATAAGTAGTAAGAAGTTCAGTGTCAGCATCAATGTCCTTAGCAGCAAAAACATCGATGCCATGAGCTTTGCTGAACTCATTGAACACAACACTAATATTAGGATCACAGCTATGATTGAGTTTCGAATGAACTTCGAAAACACAGCCGTTGATATTATTCAGGTTTACTGCACCCAAACCCAGCATGAACTCTTCATAAGTTAACTTCTCAGGATGGGTTTTAGTTTGAGCGCCATTAGTCGCATCAGAAAGAAGTTTAAACCCACGCTCCCACATTGCTTCTAATTGTTCAGATTCTAAACTATTAGGTTCAGAAACAGCTCGTTGGCGGTAATCCTGGTGGATCTTAGCTAATCCGTTGAACGCTTCGGCAAATTTAGTATCCTCGCAATTCTGGATTTGATGAGCTAGAATAACGCCGTAGAGGTAGCAAGCATTCCATTCTTTCTCTGCACAAAATTTCTCGAAAAGTTTCCATTTCTTACTGTCAATTTGGGGGGGGGATTTATGGGTGGTTAATGCATGCTTTACGTCATACTTTTGGCACGCATGTGAACACCAGCTGCAGCCGCATTCCTTACAAACCACTCGAGATTTCCTAACCTGATTACCACAGTAACAACAACAGTTGCCACCGCGTATTTGCTTCCAATTTTTAATTGGAGCTGCTGAAACGAGGGGGACTTCTGACCATATTTTGTCACCTTTTTTGAACGGTTTAGTTGTGTATAAAGCGTTACCTCTGCCTGTGGTTTTAACGACTTTGATTCCGTCGGGTGTTTTCAATTTACTAATATCAGGACTGATAGTTTTCTCTACGTAAGTGAATTCAGGCTGGTTTTTCAGGGGGATGTTGAATTCCTCAAGGGAGGCTTTCATTTGGTCTTCTGTGAACGACCAGTTATCGGCTGTTTTGACTTCTTTTAATTTTATGTATAAATCTGTATAGCCCAGTTCCTCTGTTTCTGGTTGGGACTTCCATAATAGTATCAAGGCGTAGACTATTTCACGCGATCCTGGTGTATACATTTGCTTAATGTTGACAAAAATTTGTCAGTGTGGATTACTTGGTTGCGGGGGTGGCGTGCACCAACCATAGGCCCAAACAGGAAGCAAGTAAGATAATAGATAAACAGAACTAGAGACAGATATTTAAATAGAAATATAAGAAAGAATTCAATATGTGGTTCTAGAATTCTATATTCTATACCCATACAATTTCCCACTACTCAGTAGTTAGACTGAAAATTTATACTACGTGGTTATTCTTACCACATCTAAACATAGGGGTAATCAATATAGAATATGTACGCTCACCGCCCGTGTTGTTCCGACCATTGGTTTATATATCCCAACTCTTAAGTCCCAACTCAAAACCGCTTACGTTTTCATATTACGGTCCGATGTTCCGATCTAGAGTAGCGTTTGCAGCATTTGCAGGTGTTACAGGCTACTTTTTGGGATGTTCTAATTCTGGAGAAGGCTTTTATTCACCTAGAAGATCACAAGAGTATATAATTGAACAATTTAAGAAACTTGAACAGCTGAAATCTCTGAGAAATAACCCTAAATATATCGAATTTGATCCTAATTTCCATGTTCGCGAAATATCAACCAAAAAGGGTGCAGTACATGAAACCGCTTATGGATTTAGAAACAAAGAAGATAAATTAAACACAATATCTTTTCTTTTTTGTGGTCCTTTATCAATTGGGTTTCCTAAAATGGTACATGGTGGTTTGATAAGCACGATCTTGAGGCAGACCGCCCACTCAGCATTAGAAAGCACGGAGAACGGAGTTTTGGATGTACGTTATTTAAGACCAACTAAAATCGATCAAATCTTGCGTGTGGAAAGCCATATATCGAAATTGGATAAGAATTGTTTGGAGTTAGTGGTTTTTGCTAAGGACGAAAATTTGCCATTAGTTAGGGCTAGATATTATAAAAATTGAATATATAGTATAATATTTGAAACAACAAGTTAAGCAAAATCGTGTAACTGGAACGTCAAACTACAAAGGTATAGTTAAGCAGCAGAGGTGTGAGGTGGTCTCTGTGGGTACGGGTATGCATGTGTAGGTGTAGGTGTGTTTACGTTTATGATCACGTGACCAACTTTCTCACCACCACATATAGTACCACATATATACACCACAATCCATAATGCACCCTCTCCATTATCTGATCCTCTTTTTCTTCTATTCATTATTCCACTTAACGCGGTGTGAAATTACGAGCAGAGTATGCCTTAACAAAAGCACACATTTCATGACCGATACCTCTAAACCGACATGCAGACATCAATTGGAACACTTGAGCAGCAAATGTTAATTTTTCTTCATCACTAACAGTACCAGCCGGCAAATCCGCTAAGATCTGCTGTAACCAGCCAATTGAAGCCACCGGCGCTAACCTAAACGTGAAGTCAACAATACGTCCCGCTAGAGGTTCAATTGTTGGATCACCCTTTAACAAGAACCAGTAGAACATAGAATGCAAAATAGAATACCCGTGCTTCTCAATTCCAGCTGAAATATAACTTCGGATCTTTGTTGCTGATTCTGTGTTGTCATTATCGCTTAGTATACTAGGCACAAAACTCTCAACATCATCATAGAAATGGCTAACAGCAATCAATGAATCAGTGTCCCAAACCAAGTTAAACACTTTAACACTCATTTGCAAAGCATGCTCATAAACAATTTCGAAAAAGTTCTGAGAGTAGTAAACACATAAATCACACAAGAAATGGAACCCATTGTGGATGATAGGATTAAGATCAGTTTCATAGTCAGTGATTTCACCCTGTTCCTGCATCATAACATCAACCTTTTCTGAAAACAACAACAAACACATCGATTTACTGAACTCCCATACAGAATCATAAAGTTGTTTGTTTACCTGCTCTGAGTTATTACTGCTTTGCAAGATAGCACTTGACAAATCAAACAACACTGGGTAGACATCATAAGTTGAAACCGACAAAACAGCCTCCATCAACTTAAACATATGTTGTCCTAATGCCAATCTACCAACAAACAATGAGTGGATAAGGTACCTTGAGATACCCTCTAACAAAAGCGGACTTTTCGGTCCATACTGCTGTAACAGATCAGCAAACGTTTCGCAGTACTGGTTCAAACAAGCAATGATAGGATGCGAGTTATCAGGAACTTGATCATCAGTATCAATCGTGATCATTGCGATAACACTTCCTAGCCCTTGGATGTCATATGCAGCCACTTTTTCTTGCTCCTTTGAGACCTCAACTTGGTACTTCAAGGCCTCGACTTGTTTCAACACTGGGGTATAAAGAACATTAAGCGCATCAGCCTGTTCTGAATAGGGTATTTTATTAACAATAGCGCCCACAGCATCGCTATATTTACACATCAGCTCAATGTCAACCTTTCCAGATAACGTCGAGTAGAAATCAAGCATGTCTCTCCAAAACTCAACCAACGGCTCAGCAGCATCAGTACACAAGTACAAGAATGCATGAGCAGCAGCTCGTTGAACTTCATGGTACGGAGACCACACAGCGGTTATGATGTACCCCAACTCTAACTGGAGGTATTTAGGGTTCTTGGCAGACCACTGTGAGTACCTTCCTAACATCATCAACGAAGCATGCTGTACAGTTTCCTGTGTTTGGAACGGGATGCTCTGAATAAGAATGTGGATTTTGGGCAACCAAACATCTTCTGTTAATGGAACTGTACGTGCAATTGCTCTGATTGAAAACAAGATAGCTTCAAGAGGCTGCCATTTCGCACACTCAACACACATGTTATCAAGCTGATCATGACAATATTTCAAAGCGTTCTCGTGTCCAGCAATCGAACTGCAAACTTTCAACATATCACCAATATCATACCGGAAATCTCTAAAAATCTCTTCCTCTTCGAGATTCCCATTAAACGAATCTGGGAACTCCAGTAATTTGTTGAATGCAGCAAACAAAGTCATGAAAATTTGGATAAATGGTTCTCTATTAAGCACTTGTTTGTTCAAGGGGGCACTAGTATCAGGCAATTGCTCTCCTAACATCGTTCTAAGCTTATCAAAAAAGTCAAAAGTGAACTCAATTGTCTCCAAATCAGGTTGAGGAACCAGAACACACAAAACAACTGCTTCTAAAAGTGGCATGAAGTTACCAGGATCCTTAGCAATCAATGCATGCCAACTCAAACCAGCCTCACTTAAAAGTCTCGTCATATCTCTATGCAAATCACTGTCATCTTCATACTCTTTACTCAAAGTATTGCTTGCCTCAATCAATTGAGGGAACAACACCTTAATTGCTTCAATAACAGAAGTCTCGTAGATCTCAGAAGCCTCCTTAATGACAAGGATCAAACAGTCAACCGCTGCTGATCTTGAGCTCTCATTTTGTAAACATTGGAACATCCAGCTGACCAATGGAGAGGCCACAATTTCATCTAAATTGACCTCATTGAGCCAGGGCAAAAGCGCCTCAAAAAATAATGTTTGATAGTCTCCAGTTTGAGACATCATAGAAGCTTGTGAAAGCATGAAGTTCAAGACAACACTAGCATTGTCCTGAATCAAATGAGTTGATCTCTGCAACCGCAAGTTGAAATCAACAAGTCCGGCTCTTTCAGAATTGAACTCTTCGGGAAGAACTTTTAAAAATTCGAAAAGAAGAGGGACCATATCAGGAGAACTAAACTGTGTGATCAAATCAAGTACGGGGTTCTCCCAATCAGCTACTTGCATAGCAAATGCCGCTAATGCAATGCAAAGTTGCACACCAACAACATGTAATAAATCAGCGTTTACTTGAAGCAAACTAAGAACTTGGTTCTTTAAATTAAGCCTGGCTTCTTTAGGAACTTGGTGGAGGTCAAATGCAATTTTGTTACGCAAAGTTTGCGCGGCGAATATCTTAAGAGGTTTAGCGAAATTAGGAGAGCTTAAAACTTCGTAAACAACCTCCCAAGCTTCAGAGCCTCTTTGGAAGTTTTGTAGCCATTCGTTGTACTCTTGACGTCGCTGACTGTCGTTTTGAAGGCCGTCTAAAGCAGTGATTAGCGTCTCAGTCGACATTGAAGTGTGGTAAACTTAACTTGAAATTTACAGTTACTAAGATTTTTTTAGTAAACAAGCGAACAACAAACTAGTAAACAAACCACGAGGATCCTGTGGAGCAGTTTTGGTCCCAAATGTGGTAATCAAGAAAAAGTCCCAACCGGCGTAAACGCGAAAGCAAACGCATCTCCGTAAACATAATTTAATGCTTACACAGAGTAACCACACCATCTCCACATTATAAGTATGTCCACTTGGCAAACACGTGCCACAATAAATATCTCGCCCCATTATAAAGTAACCAAATATTTGTTATACATTACAACATTTGATCGCAACTAATATATATGATTATGGCTATAAATTAAGAACTTAAAGTGAGTGTTGAGAAAGTTTACTCCTCCTCCTCAGCATTCTCCTCACCTTCCTCGCCCTGTTTAGCGTTCTTGGCGTTACGGCGAGCAACACGACCGGGACGTCCGCCACCGAAAGGAGAGTTAGCAGCGAAGTTAATATGCTTCTGGGAATCCAAACGGACAAGGAAGCTAGGAACGTTGACGACCTGCTTACCGACCTGGATGTGACGCTGAGTGATCAAAACACGAGCTTGGTGGATGGAACGGGCCAAGCCAAGCTTGAAAACCTGGGTCTGTAAACGGCGCTCCAAGAAATCCTCAATGGAAAGGGCAAGGACGTAATCAAGCTTCATTCTGTCCTCAGTAAGAACACCAGAACGGACAAGTTTACGAATAAGAGCATTACCTTCGAAGAGACGCTTCTCGTCCTTCTCGTCACGGGTTAAAAGGTCACGAGCAGCACGACGGATTTTAGAAAGCTGGAGACCGATACGGTAAAGCTCACGCTTGTTACGGAGACCGTATTCACCGCAAAGTTTTAATTCAGCGTCGAGACGGCTAGCCTCGAAGGGACGCTTCGGTGTAGAGTAAGTTTTCGAGTGAGACCGAGGAACCGAGGGCATTTTATTTCCACGTTACGGAGATGCGAAGCTAAGGATTTGTGTCTTACCAGTTGGGATTACAAAACATGTGACTTGGGAGGACTTTTCAGAGTTGGTGTTGTTTGGCTCTTAGTCGTGTGAATAATTTTTTTTTCTACGTTGGTGCTGTGAATTATGTAATACTAATGGCTGAGCCGTAATGAAGCCCTAATTAATTTAAGGCTATAAGCAGAAACATTGAACACTCAATTTTTTTTCTATTCATTGTTTTTAATTGTATAAAGTTTATAAATTCGATCATTTGCTCAGTAACACTGAGTTTTTATTGAAATATGCTGCTTTTTGGATAGTTAGATATGTGGCCTTTACCTTCTCTCTTAGGGCACAGGGCTTACTTATGCTTACGTATACCATTCAACTCAGAATTTTTTCGTTTGGGAGGATCTGTGTCAGCAAACCAAAGGTAGGTAAATCTAGCACCGACTTTCTTAGCGACAACATACACTAAAAATGGGTAAAAGCCGTGGACTTCGCAGCGGAACTCGCTATGCATTCTCCCGTGATTTCAAGAAGCATGGTGTCATTCCGATGTCTGTATACCTCAAGAACTACAAAGTGGGCGATATTGTAGACATTGTCGCTAATGGTGCCGCCAAGAGTCTTCCCCACAAGTGGTACCACGGTAAGACTGGTGTTGTTTTCAACGTTACCAAGTCTGCTGTTGGTGTTATCATTAACAAGCCTGTTGGCAACCGTTACATCGAGAAGCGTTTGGCTGTACGTGTTGAGCACGTCCGTCACTCTAAATGCCGTTTGGACTTCATCAACAGAGTCAAGGAGACCGCCGCTAAGAAGGTTCAGGCTCGTGAGCAGGGTGTCCGTGTTCAGTTGAAGAGAATCCCTCAGCAGCCCCGTGAGGCTCACAAGATCGGTGGTTCTCACCCTGAGACTGTCACTCCTATTCCTTACGAGACTTATATCTAATTTAATATAACTATTAAATCATCATTATATTATAAAAATGCTAATTTCAGGTTTTTTGTGTGGAGTTTGTTTGTAATTTGTAATGGTTACAGAACTCGCAATTTGTGCCTGCGTCTGCGGTTGTTTTGTAAACTTATATCTAGCAATTGGGACTGCAATTGGAATCGGAACTGTGGATCCATTTTTACATAATTCAGTCAACTATAAAACCATATCAAGTAACTAAATAAATAAGAATGTGATTAGAGAGATGCCGTTGGGAGGTTACAGGTGAGAAATAATATATGCAAGGGATACGTGATACGGTTTCCCCCTGACACTCGGTATGCCTAAAACAGATAGGGAAGTACAACCATGGGTACATTTTGTAGCCGGCGGTGTTGCCGGAATGGCCGGGGCTGTGTTCACAAGTCCTCTGGATGTAATCAAAACCAGATTACAGTCTGATGTATACCGGTCTTACCTGGAGAGCGGGTATCTTGGAAATACACAACATAAATTTTTTGTAGTTCGCGGAGTCCGACATGTAGAAAACACCTTTAAAATAATTCAGGACATTTATAGAACTGAAGGTACGCGTGCTCTATTTAGAGGGTTAGGACCTAATCTTGCTGGTGTGGTGCCCGCTCGTGCTGTAAACTTTTTCACGTATAGAGTCTCTAAAAAGTTCTGGGCGCCATTGTTAAACGACAAAGGTGAGAACAAACCAGTAACTCATTTAGCGTCTGGTTTAACCGCCGGATTCGCGACTGCAACTGCTACAAATCCTATTTGGTTGATCAAAACCCGACTACAATTAGACAAGAGTGCTGGAACTAAAGGTGGTAAACGGCTTTATAAAAACAGTTTAGACTGTTTATACAAAGTAGTTAGAAATGAGGGTTTTCCAGCATTGTATAGAGGTTTAAGTGCGTCTTTTTTGGGGTCATTAGAGACAGCTACACAGTGGATGTTGTATGAGAAGATCAGAGGAATAATTGCAAAACGTACTTTTGGAAAACGAAACGAAGATTTTACCCGGAGAGATAAATTTTTGAACTGGTTTGCCACGTCTGGTGCTGCAGGGTTTGCGAAATTTGTGGCTTCTTTAGTAACGTATCCTCATGAAGTCGTTAGAACAAGATTGAGACAGGCACCATTAGAGAACGGAAGAGTGAAATACACGGGGTTAGTGAATTGCTTCAGAAAGGTGATTGCGGAAGAAGGTGTTGCGTCTCTATATGGTGGATTGACTCCTCATTTACTGCGTACAGTTCCGAATAACATCATCATGTTCGGGACCTGGGATCTTATTATCAGATGTTTCCAAAACAAAAGTTAGAGAAGTGTCGGTAACATGTTGATAATCTAGGACAGGAGAGAGATGATGTGAAAAATTAGTACCCGTCCTCTTTCTCTCTTGTCTCTCTTCATGTTCTCTCTATAACATTCAATCTTAGATATCAACAGCTTTCATTCCTCCTGTGTTTGCTGTTAATCATACAAGTATCATTAATATTCATAAAAACATTGAGCATGTCATTTATCTTTTTCCTGTTTTTTTCTATATTTGTAGTTTGTTTTTGTTGTATCAGTCAATGTTCCTTTTCTTCGTGACTCTCCGAGGAGAACCGTTAGAAGTACTTGGTCTGGGTCTCTTTGACTGTAATTCCGGTTCGACAAGTTCCGGAACTTCCGTTAATGTGGTCTTAATAGTAGTAAAAGATCTAAACGGACTATGCAAATGCGGATCAGGTGTTTTCGGCAAGTTAACCTGTGGAACAATAAACCCAGGTTCATCTTCTTGTTCCGAAAGTTTGATTCTTAAGAAAGACTCTGCAAGATCATTAACTGAGAACCTGATTTCATCACTGCTGGATGACGAGATCAAGAACGTACCCCTGGATTGCGAACATGGAGACTCAGTATACAAACTCAGTAACGAAACCCGTTTGAATTTCTCAGTATCGACTAAATTTTCATCTATTTCAGAGCACAAACTATAAAATTCCGCATCAAGAGTAATGTTCGCTACTTGAGAGTAGTTCGTGTCCTTGAATTTCAGCAACGACTTAGCTTCTTCTTTATGCCCATTGAACAGAATAATCCTTAAATTCAAAACAAAAAGCTCGAATTCCAGAAGTTTAAACTCATTTGCTTTGACTTTGCTAAACGTTTCATCAATCAGTGGTTTTGCCTTCATAATAAACGAAGCTTTATCAGAAACAACGAGTGCTCTTAATCCACGAACAACAAATTTCAGTTTCTGGAAAAGTGATTTCGCCTTCTCACTACATGCAATCGAGTGGAGAAACGCTTCATGGTAGAGTTTTCTTCTTGTCATCAAATCTATCTCCAATTCATGTAAAACGTATTCTTCTAAAATCTTGAGTCGTAAGCACTTGACTTCATTAAAAATAATCTCAGCGCTATCCAAATTCTGCATTTGAATGTAAAGATCGGCTAGAATCAAGTTGTCGATTGTGTTAGTGCGTTTGAACGAGTAGTCACTTAAAGTGATGATCTTATCACCCCAACCAAAATAGCACTGAACTTTTAAGATTTCTTCTAAAACAGAATCAAATTCAGATTTGGGTTTTGACTCTTCATTCAAGATACTGAATTCTTTATGCATAGTCATATAGTTTCTGCTTTGGGTAATGTTTCCAAATTGCAAGGAGTATTCCGCCAAAGCCAAGAAAAACTTGATCCCGAAACTGCAATCTTTACTACTGAAAAGCATAGGATAGTCCCTTTGAAAATCTAAACATTCTAAAAACTGACTTTTCGAGATTTTCCTGGTGTAAACATCAATCAATGCAAAGTCGGATTTCATTGAGACTAGAGACTCATCAGTTCTACTGTGAGAAATAAGGTATTCACGAATCTGGTTTACCGGGTAGGTATCATCTAACCCGTACCTGCATACTTGAGAGTAGTAACAGTAGACATATGCTTTGATTAAGTCATTAGTTTCTCGTTTTGAACTCTCTGCTCTGCTGATCATCATTCGACGAATTGCTGCAAAGACATGTTTAAAGGTATCAAGTGACAGTTCAACATGGCTGTTTTTAATCTGTAAAAGTGCCAAATCAGCGATGTTTTCAAATCCTCTGAAATTGGCGATATTTGCACCTCCAGCACTGATATCTCCTTTATGATGAAACATATCAATAGAGCCGGTGATATCAATATCATTGATATTAAACACTTTCCGGTGAATAGCAGACACCGGTTTATAGTTAGTGTTTTTTAAAAACTCAAGCTCAACATCGCGCTCGGGTTCAAGTCCTAGTTTGATTAACTCTTTGGTGACCGAGTCTGAGATGGTCTGCCAAATACGCTGGCGTTCATCAAACTTCTTCATGCTGAAAATCTTAAACAAGTCATCACATTGTGATTTCAGAAGCGAAGTTTTAGGAGACCTTTTGGCGTACCAAGTAGTAAGTGTTGATATGCTTGTTTGCATAGCATTGAGGTTACGAACAGAAGACGACAGCACAGTATACAAGTGAGTTAACTGCGGGGAGTCAAAACCTGAATTTAAAGCTTCATAAATGGGCGTCTTCCTAGTGTTTTTAGAAACAGAGAGGTAGGGTGCAATTGTGGATATCAATTTGAGGCTGTTGATTGTAGATGTGGATATAGTATTCAATTCTAGGGACGTACCTAGAAACACAGCAGCAAGATAAGAGTCCCAGAATTCCAGTGAGAAATTCGCTTTCATTTAAAGCGGGTTGAAACGGAAGGAAGTGTTTCTACAGGACGTTGTGGTGCAGTCTAATGTGATGTGTGGTGTGTACGTGTGTGGTGTGGTTACTTTGTAAACAAACACGACAAACGTGTACCCGTACCCTGTATTAATCATCATAGTCATTGATCTCCAATTGTTACTAACCAATTACTAACAAATAGCTAATCACACATTGATTACCAATTTCACCTTTTGGTTGGTGTTGGTTACTTTTAATCACAAACCCACACAAGCATAGATAAACAAAACAAAACTAACGACGAATTGTTCACCAAAATGCCCCCCAAATTCCAGTCAATTTTCACTGAATTCGGAGGTAATAACATGGACTTCATGGACAACTATCCTAAAACCCTACCGGGCAAGAACAGGTACCTGAGTGTAGAGCCCTTTATTGAAGTCAAAGTCCAAGACCCACAAACACAGCAAGCTAAATTCAATAAATATACAGACTATGAAGTGGTTACAAGAACGAATTTTAAAATGTTTAAACCAGTATCCTCGGTGCGGCGCCGGTACAGCGATTTTCGACGACTCTTAGAATTCCTAAATTTGAGAATACCTAAAGTAGCAGGTAATTTGGCTATGCCACCGAAGAAAATGACGAATAGATTTGACCCGGATGTGATTGAAGAACGAATGGCAGGGCTAACACAATTTTTACAGTATGTCGTGACACATCCAATGATTTTGTCAACGGCAACACCAACAATTAGAAAGTTCTTACAGCAGGAAAACTTGCCTGACTATTGGGAAATGGACGATAGCTAGTTACAAAGTTATTTGTTTTATCAGGTTTGTAAAATTTTTATAGTCTTTATAACTGTCTTTGCGTGTATACAGCACTGGACACTCCATGTTTACACAGTCATGTGACCTGTGGGTATCGTTGGAGCTACCACCTGTAATGGGTGGTGATCCATATGTGGAGACCTGTGTGTCTTGCCGTGTTGCACGAGGACAGCTTCTACTACAAGTTTTACACTTCAAAACAGCAAAATTGAGTTTCCGTTCTTTTAACTTCAGTTTCTCCGTAAGTAGGTACTGCGTCTCAGCAGGTTCATTTGAACATGATGAACATAACTGTGAATTCAAAGCTTTCCGGTTCGAATCACAGCACACACAAGTACCAGAATCAATGAATTTGATCAATTCGTTTTGTTGAGGTCTGAGCTTTATTCTAGCTTTTGGCATTTGTGTATACCATTCTCTAATGTTGGCGCCTAGTACATTAAACAACCGTTCAAGCGGGGGGATGATGACGTTATTGGCGTAGTACTCAGCATCAATGATATGTTTAGAACTGAGGACGAATTCTTCAGGTGAGATAACACGTTTGTTGATTCTGACTTGAGGGGGTGCAGCACAAACAACAAACGGTACTCTTTCCCTGTATTGAACATCAATGCCTTCAGTTTTCATTTTCTTTAAACTTACCACTGCGCCGCCGGGAAGGTTAGCTTCGTTCTTATACTGTCCCAGTTTGACCTCTTGAGCAAAGCAGAGATCCTGGACACTGACTTTTCCCGCTAGTAGCAGCCTCCATTGATTTTGAAGGTACTGCTTCACTAGCGAGAGGTTGCAAGTATCAAACAGGATCTGCAATGATCTTTTCTCGATCTTTTGGACTATAGGAACGCCGTCCCGACGAACAGTTTCTATGCCTTTGGCGTCGAAAAACGCTGATTCTTTATGAGGGGATTCGTAGGCTTTGCCGACGTACCTTTTCTTAGCAAGTAGAATACACGGATGGTATACTTTCTCGAGTTTAAGAAGAATTGGAGAGGGTGTGTCTTCGGTGATCATGTCCGCGATCTCTTTACCAATCTTAAATGCTTGATCTAAACTGGTTTTGGGAAGTTTAACGAACAAACTGTCTGTGTCACCGTATACAACTTTGGCTTGAATGCCCCATTTCGTGGTGTTCTCTATTTTGTTGACGCACCACTCTAGAATCTCTCTGCCGGCAGAAACAATGCTGTCGGCTAGTTCTGCACAGGGCATTCGTCCACTGAACGACGCACTGGTGTAGCCGTATGTGACGTTCGCAATCAGTTTCAGTGCTAATTGTTGACTATTTATGTTCCTGTTGAAACGTGCATTGGATTTATCATGGGTTTTGTCTTCGGTTGGGGTGTGTTTCTGGCTCTTGGATTTCGTGTCATTGAGCATGAATCTCGTATCAAGAATCTCGCTTAACATCTGAGCCAGTAAACTTGTTCTTACTCGAGGAGAGACGTACGCAACACCATTGGGCATAACATACATTTCAGACTTGATTTGATCAAGTAGCGACTTTTTCAAAACATGTTCCGATTTCACTCCCAGACGTGAACCAACGCTGTTGACTTTACCAATGCATGTCGAGAAGCAGAGATTGAATGCAATAACGATTGAAGGGTACAAAGAGCGGAAATCCAGTACACATACGGGATCAGTATGAAGTTCGGAAATAGGTTCCATCACAAGAGGAATGAATTCCAGAGCGTTTTGGTGACTTACTTGTTGTCTGCTCGGTGATATCAACACGTAATTGTGTCGTTTGGTTAGTCGACAAAGCACAGATTCGACTTTGAACTGCGATCCTCTAGTTAGTGACGACCAAAAGTCAACACCAATGATTCGAGACATCGCGCATGTTTTGCTAATAAGTTCAAAATGGGAAAGCAGTTTCAAAATGATGTTTGATCTTCTCAAATAATGATCCAAAACAAAGGTATGGTTATGCGGTATTGAGGAGTTGAACCATGCAGTGATATCATCAAACGAGTATTTAGGGAATGTCACGTGTAATGTATGTAGAACAACATACTCCATGGAGTACTGAGACAAAGTAACAGTCTTTCTCAGCATCTCCCAAAGACTCAGTGTGTACCGACCAACAACAGCATCATCATTAGCGCTTTTAATCTGGATTCTGCCAACTAAAATGTTGAACTCGTCAACACCAGTAAGTTGTTTGTACCGGGTTCTACATAACCCCCAAGATTGAGACCCAGTTTCATAACCCAATAAGATATCAGGATTGATACTTCGGACAACATCAATCAACCTTTTAAGCAGTTCAAGCTCGTCTTGTACTAAAAAGTGTTCAATACCAGGGTAGAATATCTCCTTTGTGGTTATGAACAGTCTCCTGTCATTTATCTGGCATACAGCACCCACGATTGAACTTGTCGAAATAGAAGACGCCTTGTTCAAGATAAGTTCTAAACACAGAACAGACATTTCATCATCATCAGATTCAATAGTTCCTAAACTTTGGAAGTTATAGAAGTACGACAATTGTGTTTGGGATTTTAGTTTCACTTCTTCTTTTTTACGATCCTCTAACCATTTCACAACATCTTCGGTGCTTGGACTTCTGTTTGCTAGCTCAATTGCTAATAGGTTAGTATCTTCTGTTTTAGGTTCTGAAAGAACATAGTAATCAATTCTAGGGAAGATTCCATGAGTTTCCAGTTCAAACTTCGGAAGATCTTGAGGCTGATGAGTACTAACTTTAAAACTTCTTCCTGAATATTCAAAAGAAAAAATAGACTTGTCTTCCACTTTTTCGTAAAAGGGTTGTGGAGTTGTATAAACACCTGGTGAACTCTGAACGTCTAGAGTGTTCGGGGACATATCACCGAAAATGTAACCATCAAACGGCAAAGAAGTTTGTTCTCTCGTGAGCTGACTTAAAGATTGAGAAGGGTAAGAATGCTGGCTTGCAAGCTGGCTTAGCATCTGAGAAGCATTTAAAGAGTCAACTGAAGGTTCTATATCTTGTAAGAGGTCAAGTTTTTGTTGAGAAGTTGTAGACACAACGACGTCCTCTTGAGACAAAGAGGAGAAATCCTCTGAAACCGGTAAATGATCTAATTCAAGAAGCTTGAACTTGGAATTCACAGTTTCTGCAGCAGTGGGTAACTGTAAATGATTAGTGCAACTCAATGTGTCTAAACCGCCATCAACATCAACAAACTTTGCTACATTGAATTCAAGGTCGGCATTAGTAGCCCAGGGCCATTTAAGGCTTTTATACTGGTACTTAGGGGTCAAGTCTGAAGGCTGCCATTTAGGAAGAGAATTTGCTTCTCTATAAAGGCTATCCTTTCGACGAGCTTCATCCAGACTTCCAAGGTTAATGTCGACGCTTTGAGACTCAAATAGTCTTTTATGATCGACTTCTTGTTTAAATGCCTTTCTATTAATGATATTGAAACAATGCACGTTCAATTCATCACCATTCACTCGCTCGAACTCATCAAACTCAATCCAGTCACATCCAGATAAGTTATAATCAGCCATGAATGCCATGAGGTATGAAATATGTGACTCGTAAGGTTGAATAAACTCACCTAAAATATTGCTAGTGAGCAGCTGTGCAGCTTTAGAAACCGCAAACGGTGAGACCATCTCTATTTTCCAAAACTCTTTCCACCCAACGTCGTAGCCGTAGAAGTCGAATCCTTTACACGGTGTTATTTGGTGAATAAAATCAGGAAACGGGAAGTTTATAGTACCCAATGCAAGCGCGGAGTTCAGACGTGTTTTAAACTGTTCTATAGTAACGCCATCTAGGGGCAAAATGTAGAAATAGGGGTACACTCCTAACACGTTCACAATGCATTGCTTACCATTCAATTCATTTTCAGGACCGAATATTCTAATGTAGGGGACAACATGATTGTCTTTGATGCGAGAAGCAGGCTCAATGCAATTGATATGGACCCGAATTGTTGAGCAAACGCTTTTTAGGTTAGTAGGTTAGTATGCGATTATGTTATCTTTCTAGCTTATTATTATTGTTATTGACCAATTCGAGATACCATGTGTATGATATACTGCGTTACGTGTATACGCTGTATCAATTGGGCCAGCTCGAGAAGCTTAGAGGAGGAAAGGTGTATGTGTGTTTGTGGTAAACTTTATGGAGAGAAGTGTGTTGGGGGGACTGTGGACTTATATGTAAACCTGACCCATATCGTGGTTAGGTCTTTAGTCATCAAGTTAAATTTAAATTCTTGAATATTATTGGTCAGTTAATTCACGTTAAATACGCGTATCAATTTATTTGTAAGCATATGCAAGTTTAGGTAATCTGTAATGATCATGTGATGTAAACAAACCGCATTATGGAACATTTTTTGTTTATTTGTCAGATATACGTTAATGTTAATAATACATCTCGGTAAACACGGAATGGTCGACGTATTTGATTGGTCAATGTTTATTATGTAAATATACTCGACCAATAATATCGTTTGAATCGCTTATTAAAAACGGTCTGCGGTTTCAGTTAGTCACGTGCTTATCAATATCTAAGACCACATATCAATAAATAGACCAATAAGAACTATGCATGCTAGAAAGTTGTTCACGTGATTCTGTATGACTAAAGCTAACCACCAAAACCGACTGAAATCTATTGAATATGTATGTATATGCAAATATTAGTATAAAACAAAATCGAAAAATGTAAATTTAAGCTATCTGTCTATTAGATTATTGATTAAGCCAGTCCTTGAAATATAAGAAAGCGAAAACCAAGAAACATACAGCACCTGAGAAAGTAACAGATCTCAGAGATAAGCGGCGAGCCAGAATAGCACCACTAGTAACAGCAATAAAAGTAGTCAAGAAATGACCCATCAAACAACCTGATAATAAAGATACCCAGCTAGAACCAGTACCCATAGCAACAGTAGCAATCTGTGATCTGTCCCCCCACTCACCAAGGAAAGTCATAACGAAGATCTGGACCCAAGCACTAGAACATAAAGCCTCGAAACTGGAAATAAGTTTAGACAAACCAGATCTGTGTTTATACTTCCCGTATTTAGAAGGAGCAAATCCACCTCTCTCAGCATTGTCAGCACTCCTGTTGCTGTCCTTCAAAGAAATCTCCTCTTCAACATCCTTCAACTCTTCAGTAGCAGCCAAACTCTTATCCATTTGAGAAGCCTCTCTAAACAACTTAATACCAAAGATCAAAAACAACACAGCAGCCAGTAATGTAGTGACTCTTTTAGACAACAACGAAGGAAGCACTAACCCAATAACCATAGACAACACCGTCATAACTACCATTGCCGAGTATGAGGAAGTAAAAACGTATACTGGTCTATGTCTCATAGCCATCAATGCAGCAATAAAGAAAGTCTTATCACCGATTTCACTAACAACAATCATAGCAGCAGATCCAACGAATCTGCTGAAACTGCTCTTATGTTCTTTATGATGCTTTGAAACACTATGGTTAGGATTGGTCTTTCTATAAGAATCAGAAGGGTCAGAACTAACAGCTTCGTTGACTGGACGGTCAACTTCATGTCCCGCATGAGACATTGCCTTGTCAATCTCAGCATCAGCCTGCTGCTTCACTTCGTCACTTCCATCGTATACACTCTGGTCATGACTAGCATGGTCGTGATCGTTAGTAGCGCGGTCTTTGTATAAAGATTCTTCTTCAGCAGCACTGTCAAGAAGAGCTTCAGCGTCATGGTCGATGTCTGGTGCTCCCTGAGAGGCAGCTGCATGTGTAGTAACATGCGTAGTAACATGCGTAGTAACATGACTAGTGGCAGCATGCGTAGCAGCAGCATGAGAAGAAACACGAGTAGCAGCACGAGTAGCAACATGTGTACCAACATGTGTACTAACACGACTAGAAGTAGAGGCAAAAGCAGAATGGATCCCTGCAACCTTAGCAGGATCACTTTGGACTCGTGGCTCACCCTCATCATCAAAAGGATCGTTCGGAACAGGCTTAGCAGGTTTAGCAGGCTTAGCAGAATCAATAACAAGACCCTCTGAAGGTTCCTTGACAGGTTCCTCTGAAGGTTCCTTGACAGATTCCTCTGAAGGTCCCTTAACAGATTCCTCTGAAGGTTCCTTAACAGATTCCTTAACAGATTCCTCAGCAAAACTATTATGTTCCTTGAATTCGAGGTCTGCCATAGCAGCAATGTCATCATCTAATTGCTGATCATGACCAGTATACGAGGAACCAGAAGCACCAGCCGCTTGTTTATGTTTCACAGGCTCGCCATTGCTTTCTAAAATACTCTCGGCCTTCTTATTAGCGGCATCCTCCTCGTGTTTCTTGTCCTTAGTATTAGATCCATGAGCGTCTACACCCATTCGTGTAGGATCATAGTCGTCTAACACATTGCCCTCATCGCTAGCAACTACTTCTTCGTCGGGTCTAGCGGGAACAACATCCGAAGCTTTGAAATGCTCGTCACTGTTCTTATGACCGTCCGAGTTATAAGCTTGAGGAGCTACTTTAAACGCCCGGTCCTTGAACTCAGGATCGTGGACAGATTTGGCTACTTCTTCTTTAAACCCGTCGGGAGAAGAAGCAGAAGCGAATTCCGCCGCGTATAGAAACGCGAAAGCGATGGTTTTAACACTTAAATTCACCATTTATAGTTGGTACCTGAAAATGATCCACGTAAGTGTCAATGTCTCCTGATTAGTAATTGCATAAATGGTGGTGCGCACATATCGACTGAATTTGCCGAGTGCTATTTTAAGGTCGAAATTTGCATTCCACCATGGTGTGCACGATGGTGTGCACGATGGTGTGATATTTATTGTAAATATATTAGCAGATTTTCTATGTGGTATGTGGTGTGGCGTACAATATAGTATGTACTTATTTATGTAATTCTACATAGTATTACATAGTAACACCACCTAGTGCGTACCGCTTGGGTAATTACTTAATCACACTTAAGGTCGACTATGGTGTACACACCGAAATCATGGAAGCTAGTCAACTTTGTGGCCCTGTTATTGACTCTCGTTTGCTCAACTCCCTCTACATTATTAGATGACAACATCTCTAGCGATGGTGTGATTTATGCGGACACTGAGCTTTTGGAAAGAGTGTTTTCTCAACCCCGTGACTTCACGCTGTCTATCTTACTCACCGCTAACAGCGACCGCGTGAGTTGCGAATTCTGTAAAATTTTAGGACCGGGGTTCAGTGCTTTTGCTAATAGTTATAACCAGCAAACTAAACCGGAGGACCGTAGTTTATACTTCATTGAGGCTGACGTCGATAGAACGTTGCCTATCTTCAAGACTCTAGGTCTTACTCACGTGCCCAACTTGGTGTTCTACAAACCCACTGTTAACAAAGCAGACATCAAAAGGGGGCTTAACGCCGAGCACACATTCACTGCATTCACTAGCAACGCTGATCAGCTTGATCACTTAAGCAATGTTTATAGAGAATATGGTTTCCACATTAAGGTGACTAAACCGTTCAATTGGAACAATTTCTTGAAATTTGTTGGAACAGCTGCTAGTGTTTTAATAGCGGGATTCGTTTTTAGAAACAAGGTTATCCAAGTGTGGCAATCTAAACAGATTTGGTTGGCATTATCGCTTATGGGTGTGGTTATGTTTACTGCAGGTCACATGTTTAACGTAATCAGAGGAACACCGTTTATGGGTGCCCAGGGTCAGCTGGTTGAAGGTGGGATTGGTAATCAATTCGCGGTGGAAACCCAAATTGTTGCAACTTTATACGGTTCATTGGCTTTCACTGTTATTGGATTGATTAAATTCGTTTCTAAATTAGAAAACGTTTACTCACAAACTGTTGCTTCAGTTGGGGGGTCCGTGGTTATTTTGGTTTTGTACAGTATTCTCATTGAGACTTATAAAATCAAGACGGGTGGATACAGCTATAATTTGCTTCCGCTTAAGATCTTCTAAACATATTCTAAACATAAATATATACATATACATGCTAGCGTAAACTGATTTTAGAAACCATTTCGTCAACTTTACTTTTGTTCAGTTTAAAACATGGCGTGATCCAAGCTCCACATGAACATTTAGACCCTTGCCAATGGTAAGAACCTATTTTGTGGTTACATTTAAAACAACAGAGACGGCCTTCGAGTTCACTTTTCTCAAGTTCAGGGCGCATCCACTCAACAGGCTCAATAAAGAAATGCTGACAAGGCGAAAGATGCGTTTTTAAAACAAGCGGCTCGTGTCTAACTAAGGAGTGTGAACTAGCGAGTTTGTTTGCACATTTCTTGCATCTGTAAATCGACGAATTGGTTGCTATTTTCTGCAAGATCTGCTCTAAAACCTTGGTTTCAATAGTGTATTTGGCAGTGGTGGATAAAGCATCAATAGAGGTTACGTCTGAAGTTTGCAGAGTTGGGGAGATTGATTCAGTTACAGAAAACAATTGGTCGGCAACTTTTATTTTAATGATTTCAGAGGGGTTTGTGTCTACTCCTGCTGCTTTTAACAGCGGTGCTATAATATGACGCCACGTGACTTTTAGAGGTGGCATCTCTAATTTCGTGTATACCGGTTCATTGGCGTTACAACTACTGTTGTTGTTAACAGAATTCAGCTGTTTCAATTTCCATTCTCTGTGATATTTAGAGTTCTCATTTATCTCGAAACCACTTTGGTAGTATACAGTTAACTGGTCCTGGAAGCCAGGGTTAGGGCCGATGTCCGGTTTGCGTTGACGCACGATATCAGCAGCGTTTATTGGTGGGAATTTTTCAGTTTTCATTAGGTATGCAATTAGTAAGGTTGCAGATCTTGAAACACCAGAATTGCATGCAATAAGTATTTTATTAGAGGGATTGGAAATGCATTCGGAAATGAATTGATTGCTCTCTTCGAAAAATTGGGCAATGTCTTGTTCTGGTGTGTCGTCTATATCCAGAAATTTAATAGTTAGCGGTTTAGGGGTGTGTAATTGGGGGGGGGGGGAGGTTACTGCTATTAACGCATGTGTAATTCCGTGATTCTCGAGATCACATTCTGTAGATTTAAGACCACCTAAGTAGATGTTATCGGTAATCTGAACAGGTTCCATTTTGTACCGTATATATAGAAAGGAAAAAGATAATGTCAACTGAAGATTTTTTTTTTCCTTTGTGTTAGATCGATTATTAAAAACCGTACTTTACTTGAAACTGCGATAGATATAACAAATGATGCTCACATATGAATTCAAAGTAATGAACATAAAAAAGGGACACAAAATAACTACTCGAGATATATACATATAGTGGAAACAATTAAATAGATCAGTAAATACAGAGAGCGTTTTGATATAAAAAAGAAACCCCGGGTGCACGCAAAGCATGTTTATTCAAGTCATTATTTTGTGTTCCGTTTTTGGATACCCCGGTTTGAAGTCCCCTTCGGAGCCTACATTATCCAAATAGCATGTCGCATTTTACTCATTAAAAAACGTGATTATTAAATATTAGGTCTAGGGTTTAACATATGGTCTGAATAAGCCCATACACCATGGTGGTTTACGGGGATATACACTAGAAAGAGTGTATAACACCTCAATTCTGGTAGAGTACCCTGGAGAGCATGTACATATCAATAATGTCTTACAACAATGCAATACAGTTGATACCACTTTCAACACATGCCACCCCCTATGCAGGCATTACCGTATACGGTAATCCCTTCAAAATACAACCCATTAATGCACATAAGTCAATCCTTATTATCCAGTAAGTTCACGAACTGCGGGAACTCATC